>VXBN01005444.1:63561-79986 GCA_013397395.1 Sinosuthora webbiana
TAAGCAAAAAAAAAAAAAGCAGCACGTAAAGTTTTTAAATATCAGAGAACTGTCTTTGTGAACCAGATAATAAGACAGAGAATCACCAAAATGCCAAGAGGACAATTTGAAATGAGAAGGCTGGTTAGGAACTGGATTGTAATTTGGGCAATAAACCCTGTTTATGATAGTCTTCCAGCCATTAACTGTGTCGGTTGCCAGAGGAAACTGGGACTGTTAACTTCCTCTGACTGAACCAGAGGGAGAAAGCAATAATTTCTTTTACAAGCAGAAGGGAAGGTTCTGCTCAATAAAAAGCAATTAAACATTCCTATTAAAAAGAATGCCCAGAAGACCTCATGCCACTGTCAATGTGGCTATCAAAAGCTTTCCTTTGGCTCATGGAATATCATACACATGATATTCCATGCTATGTGTATTTATTGCACCACTGCAATTACAAACTTGACTGAAGACAGATTTTGTTGAGGTGAATGATTCCACTGAATGACTAAGGATCTAATGAATTTCTTTCTCATCTCAAGGAGGTAATCTTTGATCTGTCTTCAGAGATGAGAACTAAAGAAATATTCCCGTATGCTTAACAAATAGAGATGTCTTTTTAATTATTCAGATATGTTCTTTCTGCCTCTAATTAACTTTGAACTTTTTTCTCAGCAGGATATTTGTTACTTTACTATCTTGAATCAGTTACTTGTTCAGGAAATTAGACTGTATCATTATACGCTGTATAAAGAAATGTTTCCTTTCAATCTCCTTAGGCTACAAAAATATTTTGGTGCTATTATTTCTGTTAAAAGATTTATTTCTGTTAAAAGATTTTAGTTCTTGTCTGGGTCATAGCATTCTCTGTACCACAAAAGAAGAGAAAGAGCAGTCCTTTTTGCATGGAGTACAGAACTGGACAGTAGTGAAAGACGCAAAAACAGCATACATGGCTTCTGGCTGTAAGAGGAGTAGCCTGGGAAGAGAATGACTTCATTTTCATAATAAACTGGTATCATTTAGCTGTTTGAGTAATTTTCTCTCAAGGAAAAGGGTAATAAATTATTGCCAATTACTCCTTCAATTTATCATTATCAACATATAACAGTCATATCACTTTAGCAGTTCGTAAAAATGTGGTATTTCATGGGGTTTTATTAGTATCTGGATTGCTGTACAAAATGGCTTTCAGAAGAGAGAGTCTGAATCATTACACTGCTTCCCATCCATCACCAGCTGGCTATCAAAGGATACAGGAGTAAAGCAAACAATGAAAATTACTGCCCACATGCTGGTCCTCTTTCCACCATGGTGTCTGCAGTAATTGAAAGCTTGGCTTGTCTAACTACAGCTGAATTCATGCAACATCTATTGCCAAACAAAGCACTCATATTACTGCATATTTCAAAGGTAATGTTACTACTCAAGACTGTTATTGAGTGGTGGGTTAAGTACCTCAACACTTAAGCAAAATCATCTCTGAAGGCCAAAGAAAAGCTTACCTGACTCTATATTTTGTCTAAGAACATTCTATCACATTGCATTAGACAAGACAGAAGTGTGGGAGCTCTTCCTCACCCCACAGGCGAATCACCCCGTCTGTATCTGTTCTTGTGACCTACTTAGCATTCATCCCTACAAATCCAACTTACACATTGTGGGGGTTTCATTTGCCTTCTGAATAATAGAAAATGAAAAAGGAGGAAAGTAAAGTTTCAGGGAGATGAAATATATTCAATTGCAGGTATGCTATAGAAGATAAGTGCTGAAAAATCTCTGTTAACATGCTTTATTCCAGCTCTACTGCACTGCCTTTCTCTTTAGCTAGGTAAGAAAAGGTTGTAGTGAGAAATGCTTCAGTGTACTCTCTATCCCCCTATTGGAGGGATTTTCAAAGCCATAAAACTAACACTATTTCATTTATCCTTGAAACAGGAATGGTGATAACACACCAGGGTGATGGGTTACAACTTCAGAGAGATGTGTGCCATTCTGCAGAAGTCAATGAAAGTACAGGTTTATAGAAAATCAGATCACAGACTGTTGAATAGGAGAGAATTCCAGTGACTCAAAGAATAGAAGGATTTGAAAACTGCTAATATTTTCTATTAGAGCAACTGGAGAAAAATTTTGACTCCTTCTTTGGGTCAAAAATGTAAGCATCAGGTAGCATTTTAGAGTAAAATCCCCAAAAGGTTGCTAATGATTTAATGTAGGCTAAGTAATTCACAATAATAATAAGAGTGTGCAAATTTTAGATAACTATTGGCTATGTTATACCAAATTATTTGCAGTCTGGTGGTTGAAATAAAACATTCTTTGCCTAAAGATCTTTTTGTTCAGTTCCTTCTTATTTTACCAAACCAAAGCAAGAATTATCTGGAAGATTTTTGTGATCTCTTGAGCAGGCAGGAAGTGGGAACAGAAATGATGGCAGATATATCCAAGCTCTACAAAAGGGCTAAAGAAGTAGTTCTCATTTAGGAAGGCGTTTTTTAATGCTTTAAATACTTTTTGAATTGGATCATCTGCCTCAGCATATTGGAAAGGATTCTACCAGGCTTGACTTTGAGGTGTGTGTGTGGCTAAAGCACATATGAGTAAAGGGTTTGGCCTAAGGTCTCATTCTCCTTTCAGAAAGGGATAGACGCATAGCAACAAGGAGAAATGGAGGACTACAAGCCATTGCTGATGGAATAGACTTACAGTGAGTAAGAGACATGTAACTCAACAGGTGTCGTGGTTTATCCCAGACTTCCATTAGATCGAAATGATGGCTTTTCTTAAAAATCTTTTTATGCCAAATACATGGACAGTAGCTGTCCACGGGTATCACACTTTTTACTTTTTTTCATTATTTATTTATTTATTTATTTATTTATTTATTTATATTTGGAATAGTCTACACATTTCTAACGGTTCATACAAAAAGGTGTCTATTATTTGGAAACACTTTTTCTACTGCCCTAGAGGTTCAAATATCAGATGTAGAGCCTTCCAAATAATGTGACTTGATTTCAAAATTTGTTCCCTTACAGCAAAAGAGAAAGACTCTGCTCTACAGATTCTCTTAAAAAGAACACATTCAGCACTAGAAAATGTAAAAATACAACAAACCATATACTAGTAAATCACAAAGACAGGTGTCTTGGCTGTTGCAAACATGAGAAAAAGGAAAATAAAAGGGAAATGAAGGAAAAATAAATGGGTGGATTTTATATTACGTGTTTGAAGGTCTTTCCCATGTACCAGTATATTTCTTTTAAAGCAGTCTCACACAACTTAATGAGTGAAGCATAGATGTGTGTGCATCAAAAATGCATGATATATCCACCTTAGCTTCATATAATCCCTTTGGAAATAAAACCAGACAACTTTACTAAGATATTGCAGAATTTAATAATTGATTAGTTTAAGATTTAATGATATGTTTCTTCTATGCATTAATCATTTCTCCCCCTTTGTATGTTAATGCTTTTGAAAGTCATTGTTTGATGACATCATGTAAATTCAGCACTCTGATATTTAAAAGAAAGGTTTAGAGGTCTTGGATAAGTCTTTGAAAATTAGTCTATTGCAAGTACTGAGAAATTTTAGATGCAGTATCTTAGCAGGGAAAAAAAAATCAAAAATCACAAAGGGACCATACTGACTCTGTTGTTTGCGATTTTTCTGACCTGCTTTTATCAGATATGAATTAGCCTTTATCTGGGAAGTATTTATGTTATCCGAGAAACATTAATGTTGCTTTACATATGACGGGTTGAAAAAAAAAGATTTTAAAGTAGTGACAGTAAATATTTGAAAGAGTTCTTAGTTTCTGTCAAATTCATGTTAACAACAGTCTGAACACAGGAGGGAGACAAAGACTTGGTTAAGATAGATGCAGAGATGTGGTTAAAAGCTAAGCTTCAGGAAAGTAGTGGGCAAAATCACAGCTGGTGATTTACAAGTATTATGTTTGATTTAAATAATATTTTTATCATATATCATATGTCATATATAATATTGCTTTCTAAATTTCCCCCTAATATTATTTGATGAGAAATAGTTTGCCGTACTTATTTTTCCCTTATTAATTGCTTCAAATGTGATAATTTCTTACCCTATTTCTGGAACTGATGTCATGGATAGCCTTCCCTTGTCTGTGCCTATAGCTGATACTGTAGTATTTTTGCCAATAGAAAAATTACATTGAATCACAAAGAAGTTATATTGTCTCTGCAGATTGTACCCCTAATATCTGAAGTAAGATGTACTTATTCTTCTCTCTTTTTTTTTTTTTTTAACTGACCACCATTTGCCATGTGCATGTAGTGTTTTGCAGTGCTTTCTTTTGAGAACTCTCAGCAAAGAGTTGATATGATAAAGAAAGATTTTTAAAACTGTCTTCATCCAAAGCATCATGGCATAAAAAAATTAGCAAATCATGACTGCACAATTTTTACAGTCTTTTGTAGTTTGCAGTGAGATCAGAGCTGACAAAACTCGCTGGATGCTTAATAGCTGGGAAACCTAAACCCTCTTTCCCTACAGCAGAAATACAACAATATGCCTGGCTTTGCCAATGTAAGCTAGCCATATCTCTGAAGAAGCCTATCCAGAATTAATTTTCCTTGTACACATGAGGCCTGTCTGCTGAGATTGAAGGTCAGCTTGTTTTTCTGATTGCTGATATGGTTTCCCACTTGCTGAGAGGTGAACTGAGACTGCTTACAGTGGCCAGCAAAGAGTCAGAGGATGGACTTTTCACTGAAGTCATATAGTAAAGAAAATAAAACTGTCTGGAAGTGAATCCTATCAATTGACTTAGAGATGATGGAAGAGAGCTGGATATGATAAGGCAACAAAGGCATAATGTGGACAAATTTCTGAATGGTAATTTTCTATGTGGGCTTTATCAAGTTGGTTACCTTGTCTTTGTAATACTCCTTCTGTGCTTTATGCCTGCTTACAACATTTTAAAATGAAAACAATGATTAATCCTTACATTTTGGTATACTAAAAATGTGCAAAAATAATTCCAAGGACTTTAAGGTACAATTAAATTCAGGGGATGATGATTTGGGTAAATTGGTCAGTACTACTCTGTACTCAAGATATAGATATAAATTAAATTCTGGATGCCTTTTATCCTACTCTCAGATCCATAATCACCCAGCCTTCTTTGTGTTTTTATGCATTGTAACTAGGAAATCAGAATTTCCAAACTGCATCAAAGGGCTGTCTTACTTCCACATGTAATTCATAGTAATTCATGGTGACAAGAAATATACAGAAATAAAATAAAGGACTACTCTGCTGGACAATTATAACCTCTTGAAACATGGCTAACTTCCATGCTATTAAAAAGAAAATGCAAGCCAGATGTTTAGTGTAAGTATGTGTTTGGACCACACAGATGCAGAATCTCTGTGACTTTAGATCAACAAAACAAACTAAAAGTAATGTTTTTTAGTGTAGAGAAGTTCACTGTACTCTAGCAGAATCATAGAATTATAAAATCATAGAATCATTAAATGGTTTGGCCTGGAAGGGACATAAAGATGATCTAGTTTCAACCCTCCTGCCATGAGGAAGGCTGCTCAGAATCCCATCCAAGACCCTGCCCACTTCCAGGGATGGGGAATCCACAGATGGAGCATTGGGAATTGTTCCTTAAAAAGAACAATATTGATTGTAAATTGATGGTGGATCTGCTGATTTTTTTAATAACTATTGTTGCTGAAACACTGCATAACCAGAGCTCATGCCTTTAATATATATATAGCAAAATGAGCTCTCAGGCAGTCTGGGAATAGCTACCTGGGCTATGTGGCAGAAGCAGTACCATTCTCTCAACAGTCCGTTTTCTAAAATGAAGCAACTGCTATGTCAGATCTGCATTAGATCTTTGCTGGCAATGGTGATTAGCATAGCGCAATCTGCTGGAGTTTTAGACAGCTGGGTTCTGAGCAGCTAAAAAATCTTAGCCATAAACAAGCAGGCTAACAATAACAAACAAACAATGAGAAAACCATAGCACCAGTGGGAAATTTTAAGAAAACGTAACTGTAGACACTTCCTGCCTGCTTGCCTGCCTAGACGAACTGATGATTTTGAGTTCTAGCTGAGACAACACTTGAGAAACGTTAAAAAAACCCTCACTTTGGGTAACATTAGCACTTCAGTTTCTCTCTCTCTTCAGTTTACTGATGCTTAAGTCTCCTTTTCTCATCTGTAGGAGTATCTTTGGTGCCATGTTCACTGAGCTGCTGGGGTACCCTTCCTGCCTGCAGTTCATGGGCGTTCATGGGGGGTGATTCAAATGTGTAATGGAGGTATCTGCCTAGTCTGGGCTTTGCCTCACAGAAAGGGGAACAAAAGGAGTATTGGTGAATGGATATCACACTGAGGAAGAGTGTTACTGATTCTCAAGATCACTGTCACTATTCAGAATGAATTAACATTTTTTTTAGGGCAGCATAACTCATCATGTAGAGTGAAGAGGGGATTAAGAATACTACTTTCTGCATCAGAGCGAAGATACTTCTCAATAATAAGCAGAGAGACATTAAGGCTGTCACATCAATATCAATGATTCCATCACGTAAACCCTGTCAGCAATATTGCATTATTTAGAAATATACAATACTCCACACAGAGACTGCACACTAAATACGCGTTAGAAAATAAATAAAACAAATGCACAGAGAGGTAGACAAGACGAGCAGATCACGTTAGCATTGATTTAGTAATTTCTAGGTTTCAGCTTCCTGGGTAATGAACAAAAATTCACTGGTGTTAAACATCAGACATATAGACTTGTGAGGACCGTATCTTTCAAGAAGGAATAAAAATGGGGACTGTTTTATAAAAAGGACAAAAAAGGATAAGGCTCATTTATGGTCTGTAGCTGGCAAAACTATGTGACTACACATCTGCTTGTTTATTTGAGCCTGATCATGCTCACAAGTATGATAAAGGTTGAAGTTCTGTGTTCTTAAGGGAGCTGCTCATAGGTCTTGATTCTAGAATATTTGGTGGGCAAAATAACACTAATGATGTCACAAGGGTCATGTCTCTCTGAAGGACAGGAATATCCACATCAGGTGGTTCCTGTGGTTCAAGTGGTGATGGAGATAATGTCATTAATTTACCTTAAGTTGTTAATGCTTTACTCATGTTTTCTTTGTATTTGCATGTTTTCCTGTTCAGTGTCAATAGAAGAGGGAAGGCAAAAATTAAATGAAGACAAGAAAGCTATGCACCTAATTTTTAAAAGTAACTTTGTGTGCTTGTGCACAGAGAAAGAAGCAACTTTGCAAGTATGGAATGTTACCTGATATTCCTTTGAAGTACTTGTTTTCCTGTACAAGTGGCAGAGTGGCAGAGTTGCACTCTGAGCCCACAGACTGATGTGTCTTTAACACTTCAGAGTGGAAACTTACTAAAAACTTGAAGCTATTGACTACTGATATATTAGAATAATCTGTACAAGTTTTAATATGTTTCTACAGATACAGCTTTATAATTAAAATATTCTGAAGTATTAAGTTTATGTATGAATTACAATTATTATTTCATAAACTTGTTGGCCATTTTTTAAAATTTCAACTCTTTATACCATGTATTTTCTTTAGACTAAAAATGAATGCACTAAAGCAACATCATGCAAGAAAAGATAGACTCAGTATGACTGGCCAGAATGAGATAAAAAAGGAAAAAGGAGCTCTGCAATTACAATTGACAAGTTGCTTTAATATCCAGTGAAAGAAGAATGCAATTCAAGAGCAGCTGGATTAATTAAGTAATATGGCAAAACAAACCATAGGTTATTATCATTTTCAGTATGCCCCAGGACTTAGGCAGGCCTGAGGGCTCAGAGTTCAACTTCTCTCCACACAGGAAGTGCTGATATCTATAATGAATGTGGGTGTCAAGATATAAAAATGTATTATATATGAGATACATGATAGAAGTGTATATCTGACAGATTTTATACAAAATACAAAGAAGGTATATTTTATCTCATAAATCTTATTATATGAATATCTTATATCTATCTCCCTGTATATACAGACAATATATAGATAATAGATTGCAGTGATTATGGAACACAGGCTGAAAAAATGGGGGAAAAAAATCTCAATGTCTAATATAATCAGAAATAAAACAATCTGAGGACAGAAACCAGTAAGTTGTCTGGTGGAAGTGTGTGAAATAAATGATGTAACCCAGTTTGCTTTTACTGGAAATCTGTTTCTCCCTGGGGCATTATAAAATCAATCAGACAAGTGAAAATAGAAAGTGAATGACCAATGGATGGTTTAACAAATTTGTAAAAGTTTCATAGAAAACCTGGAAACCCTGAAAATGATTCTGCACAAATTCACATGCCAGCTACTAAAAGACACACAGATAACATGCTGTTATTACACTTTTAGTGGACTGACAGACTTTTAAAAATCCCCTGCAGCCCAGGATGTGCAGGGTAAGAGTTCTCAGTGTAGTGCAGTGTGAGGAATCGTACAAAAGACACAGTACCAGGGTACTCTGCATAAAATGGAAAAAATTCACTTGTTATGGTGAAATTAGGTATAGCAAAGTTTTGTTAATTACAGGGCCAAATTTCTTCCTGATTAGAAGCTGGTATTGCTTGATCTATTGGGGTGGATCAGAATGACTGATGAAGGCTCATCAATTTGTGGAAAACCAGTGAATTTGCATTAATTTCTATTGACTGATGACAGTGAAAAGCAGAACAATCAGAAGCAGCCTGACACAGGTTTGAGAAGGACACATCTGTTGATGTGATGGGAATTCTGCTGGTGAGTGTCCAGGAAGCACTCACACTGAGGAAGTCTTCAGGCAAACCTGCCGGCAATGTTTGCCTGTGTGTATAGACCATGAGCACAAGTGATAATTTTGTTCTTCTGGTCCAGACTGGAAACTGCTCAATATTGTCTTTCCCTGGACAATAAACTGCAGATCTGCTTTATCTTTGGATGCACTTGGAAGCAGGTGGGTCATGAGTGCTCAGGTGGAGGCTGACTCTCAAAGGAGAGTGAATGAAGAAAGGTGGCCAGTCCCTATAGCTTTTGAAATACAATCCTTGACAGAATGTGTAAAAGTGAGGATGAAGGTGAGCTGTGGCAAGGGAAATTCAGACAACTGGTAAGTGACAGAGAGAAAATATTTTATCAAAGTGTAGGCAAAAGTCACCAGGGACCAGGATCTCAACAACAGGCTTTTTGTAAAACCAAGCAAAAAGCAGACCTGAAAAGAAAATACAATAACTGAGCAACAGTAAGTAAGGTCTAATGGTGTCCACAGACATATGACATGAGCAGAACTGGGCAAAACCATGCATTTCCTTTCAGAACAATAAAACCCAAACACACCATTACTAATAGAGATAGGCATCTGTATGAAATGTTGACATGCATAAAATATCCTTCAATAGAAAATGGATGCAGCTTGAAAACTATCATGTTCCAGACCTGAAAACATATGAAATGAGTAAAGACATACAGAAAGTTCTTACATTTTGAGGAGAAAAGTTGTACTGAATGGAGAAGAAGGTAATCAGTCAAAGCAAACAATGAAAGCGTCAGAGCAGGAAATTATCAGGTTATGCTTTGGAGTCAGTGAGTAAAAACCAGCTAATATCAGAAATAAGCTTAGCATGGAAGACCAATATAGTAATTCTGCTGATATAGATTACTTAAATTAGAACATAAACCTTAATTGCTAGGTATTTGTGACTGTTTCTTACCCTATAGTAGTGAAAGTTGTTGTTTACTGCCTTAATAGGCTAAACCAATGCAATTTTGTGCTAAATTACTACACTAGGTACAGTCCTATTGTCATGAAATTGGTGGCAAAGCTGTGAAAGAAGGTTGGAATTTCTAAAAGTAAGCACTAAATCTCAGAGAAACTTCCCAGCCTGGGCTCTGTCCCATGTAATAGAGTAGCAAAAAATTATGTCTGAAGGAGGGGAAAATATAAACAACAGTCCAGTCATTACACTGTAATAGGGAAATGCAAAGAGCATATCTGTACATATTTATGCATAATAGGAACTGTGTTCTTTATAGTCAAGTTGCATTCAAAAAGTAATCTACATATTCAGTCCTAGCTTGATATACATTACGGCTCAGCATATATGAAAAAGCACTTGCAGATTCAAGATGAAGAACATGTTGCAAATTCTGTTTTCAAATTTAGAAATTCAGCATAGGACTATCTGCTCTTGCACATTTTAAACTTTCAGTTCATCTCAGAATAAATGTACCTACATATGCAGTGTAAAACATACATGAAGATGACACTACAGCTTTTTCTGGATTCCAAATAGTAAAAATGCCAAATGTTTACATATATTGGCAGAATACCTTATTATAATGGTGCTTATCAATGATGGTGCTTAGAAATCAATTTAAAATAATATTTGAGGGCAAGCTTTCTTGAACAAGAGTGAGATATCTGTTCCACAAATCAACAATTTCAGTGCTGCTCTCTTCACTGTCAAGTCTCACTTAAGGAAGTCTTGCTGAACACACATTTTCCCCTGAGAGACTATGAAGATAGTGCTGCCACGCTCCTTTTTACAGCAGCCTAAGAGCTCTGCATGGTTGCAACTCTGCCAGAGATGAATGAACACCAAGGTGATTACATGAATGTACATAGATGGCTACTGCAACCTATTTAATATTTTATATTAAATTTTATTAAATTGAGAACAACCAATGAAAACAGTAACAATAAGAATTGTGCATGCACTTTCTTATTTAAAACACAGATGTATGCTGTGATCTCTAGCGTCTGTATGATGCCATCATGCAAGAAAAAATTATCTGCATCATGAAATATTTTATCTCTTGATATGTTCAATCTCTGCTAATAGAATTCTATGTGTGTATACACACACACACACACACAAATATATATATATATACACGTATGTCTTTGGGCAGGTCATTTGCTACTCAGGTCACCCAGGAAATTATTCCCACCTATGTTTGTCAAAATATAACCAGTGGCCAGAAAAGGGCTATAAATTAGTCTACTACTTACACTCGGACTACCATGAATTTGTAGTCAGAGTGTAAGTAGTACTTAGGCCAAGACTACATTAGATAAATTTTGGAACAGTTGTAAATTCTTTATATATATGCATTATTCAGGCATTTTTACAGAGGTATTTAATTACAATGCCATGTCTATCTTATCATAATGCAGAACAAGCACTCAGATTTGTCAGATACCTCTATTTAGACTCTTGTGAAAAATACAGCTAAAAACTGATGAAGAATTATAAAAATTAGTATGCATTGGCATGGAGGAATATCACAAATAACTGTATTTACTGTTAATGGGTTGCTGCTTCATAGTCAGCACAGTTTTGGAACTGGCACTAGAAAGAAGTTAAATGTCACAAAGCATACAATATGGGACAAACAGTGGGTTTGATTATCTGCATCTGTCCCATCCTCTCCAGTGAAGGTTTCAGAAATTTATGCAATATATAGACATAAAATTTGTGTACAATGATTTATACACATATTGTTGATTTGACACAATTCTTCTAGACATACAGAAAAACTAAGATGTTAATTGTATATCACTTGATTTCAAAGTAGAATATCCCAATGAAGATTTGTAAACCCAAATCAGAAGCCATCCAACAGCCCAATAATGAAGAAACCGATATTTAGCTCGCATGTCATTTTTGGTGCTGCAAAGTTTACGAAGAGCTTCATAATCCAGATCTCTGGGAGAACTTAGTAAACACGAGAAATGATAGCTCTGTCTATATGATCATTGGGAGCAAACACATCAACCAATCTGTGCAGCTACAGTCATGTCTGAAATACCACAACTGTCAAAAATTAAAGTGAAAGGAATAAGATTTGGTGGTGTTATGTTCTACCTGGCTTCTATTTCTCCTACCTTGAAGGTTGTTGTACCAGTAGAAAAAGTTGTCCTCTGCATAAAAAGTGGAGCTAGAGATAAAATATACTGGCCCAAATTCCCAGTACTCCTGAGACAAAAAGAACAAAGAAAAGCAAAATGAATGGAATTATAAAACTACATCATTAATTTAGTACTGCTTCATGATCTACTGTTTTAAGGTCTTATATCTCCAGCTGCTTGTCAGAGATGCAGCCACAGAAATAAGAGAAGCAGCTTCCATTTTCTACCATTCTCTCTTCTTTTAAATGTGGAAATCTGGCAGCTGTGACCATCTAAAATGTCACATCTAGAAACCACCTTCCTTTTTTTTCCCCTAAGTGGATTGCTAAGGAAGACCTGGTATGTTTGGATTCTGAGATTTGTTCTCCTCCTACCTAGAGATAGGGTTCTAGCTTTGCTCTTCTGTAGGTGACAGTTAAGCTCATAAGGTCTCAGGCTTTCAGTAGTGAGAGGTGTTGACTATTTTGTGTGTGGGGGTGGAGATCAATTTTAGATGTTCAACCAGTATGTTTAGGTAGCAATTTGGCTTGTAAAACGTTTGGCAGAAGTGCTGATCATGGCAGCTGGGCAGAAAAAGATCTGTGTTTCTGATTGCATGCAGAACATATTGGGCTTATTTGAGTAGCAGTATACAAACTGATGTATGCTCACTAACCCGTTCCACTACTTCAAGAACATTTTCAACATAAGTCCCAGAAAAAAAGTCACTGCTTTCAAACAATCAAAGTAGGTATCAGTAAAGATTGATATTCTTTGCTTTCATTAAACAAGCTAACACATAATCTGAATTAAAAGCCCAGCCTCTCCATGGGAAAATACCTATATTAAAGATTTTGTCTAAAGGATTTAATGAAGTTGTTTTAGTAGATATTCGTTCAGAAAGAAGGGGAGAGCTTACCATGGGTGAAAGAAGATCTTTCTGTTAAGAAAATTCCATCAGATACTTTATTAATAATGAGAAATTCCAGCAGACAACATAAGGTCAGTTTGTATAGGAAAAAGGTTCTTTTCTAAAACTGAGACTCATGTGCACACTTACCCACTTATTCAGTATTTTTTGAATCCATGTTCCATCACAGCCCAAGTTTTTAGCAAGGATTTTTAAAGCCACTCTTAAAGTAAGCTGCATTAAATTATTTAGACTATTTTCCAAACCTCTTTAAGAAATTCATAGGAGATCTTAAAATTTCTGGGCACCACCCCTACTCAACTCATTAGAGTGGAGAAAAAATTTTGTGCGGGAAAATGTGCTAAAAGTGCCAGAAATATCTGCATGCAAAGACTGGTCTCCAATAAATTAGCAAGTAATAAGAAAGAAATCATCACATATGTACAAATGGCAAACTGAGTCATGCCTCAGCAATATGCTTCTTCACTATGATTGAGCAGGCTAGTTCATTTTCAGAGCAGTAATTTGAATGGTGTAAAGGGAGATCCATTTATTTGCTTCCTTCCCCCCTCCAGCCTCCTTCAGCAAAAGACAGAGCATTAGTTAAAAAAACAAATGAAGGTAAATTCCCCAAAGAACCTTAGCAAGGAACAAGAAAAACATCCATTCTAAACAGCGGGCGGGTCTTCTGACAGGCTTTGTTTGCAAATGATAAAAATTACAGGTAATTTTTCATTTCAATTGGAAGAACAGGTATTAAAAAAAAAAAGGAGAGCAAGAGAAACAGAAAGCTAGTGAGATTTCCCAAGTGCCTTATTCCCTCCCAGGTCTACAACCTAACAGGAGTGTAGAGAGCTCGGTAGTTTCTTCTTATTCCATTAAGTGAGATCTAATTGTGTCTCTTCTGTCTGTTGGCAGATGCGGTTTCTACATAACAACAGCCCAGAGACAGAGCTGCCTGATTAATGCCTCCAGCTGTCATATGCCCCATTATCTGTGCATTTGCATAACTTAATGGTTTAGGACAGGGGAGAGAGGATGCTTAATTTAATGTTTAGCAGGCCCTTGATAGCTGAATAATTTAAGAACTGTCAAGGGAGGTCAGTCCTACAGCGATTCAGCAAGACAGCCATGATTTCTGAATATCATTAAAATCCTTACTTAGGATAATTTGAGGGGGTAAAAAAAGAAGGGGAGCATGGAAAAACAACAATGCCTGAAAGGAGGCCCTGCTTTTCTGTTAACTATTCCTGCCCTGAAGATTAGGAGAAAGACTTGTGGGAAAAAACACATCAATAAATAGCATGGACAAGAGAGAAAGGGGTTAACCCTATCCAAGCTCTCTCTCTCCCTCCCTCCCTCCTGCTCCCCCTCTCTCCCGCTCCCCTCCTCCCTCCTCTTCTTCCCCCATCCCCCAGTCTTCTCATAACTGAAGGGTGAAAATACAGAATTTTCTTAAACTCATCTAAAAGCCCAACATGCTTTGAACATGAGACACTCTTGGTTTCACTAGATGCTAATGAATATTATTAAGCTAATCTTCCATTTGTTTTCTAATTATGTGTCAGAAAGCACTTGCAGTGGCAGCTGAGGCAACTGCCGGATAAATAAACTGCATTTATTTATCTTCCAATCCTGTGTCTACTGACCACCTATAGCACAGAGTGATTAGGATCAAATAGAAAGGGATAAAAAAAATCAGATTTTTTTGCAGCTTGATTACTGTTCTTTTCCAAGTTCATTAAGTTCTGCATGACATTTGACTCTATTTTAAGAACTGATAAAATGGAGTTATTTAGGCTTCCCTGTGAGGCATTCTGTCGTAATAAAAACATGAATGAAAGAAGTAATCTACGGCTGGACTGATCCACCGTATTGACTCTGGATGAGATGAAGCTAATTTTCCCCACAGCAACCCTTGTAATGCCATGCTCTGTGGTAAGAAAGGTGTTGATTACATACCAGTGTTTTAGCTACTGCTGAGCAGTGTTGGCACAGCATCAGTGCAGTCTCTCCAACATTTGCCCTCACAAGTGAGGATGGACGAGATGTTGGGAGAAAGCAGCCAGGGCAGCTGACCCAAACTGACCAGAAGGATATTCCATGCCATATGGCATCTGCTTAGCAATGTAACCTAAGAGAAAGAGGGAAGAGGGGAGCAGGAATTTGTTATTACTAATTGTCTTTTAGTGCCACCACTATGCATCTGGAAGCCCTACTTCCTGGAAAGCAATTGGACATTGTCTGCTGATGGGAAATAAAGAATAAAACTTTGTCTTTCTTTTTCTTGCATGTACAACTTTTGTTTTTGCTTTATTAAACTGCCTTTATCTTGATGCACAGGAATTTTTTTTTTAACCCATGTTATTTTCTCCCCTGTGTTCTATGGAGGACAGGAGTGATGGGGAAGCTTGGCAGGTAACTGACATCATCCATCCATCCATCCATCCATCCATCCATCCATCCATCCATCCATCCATCCATCCCACCATGCCAAATATACCACCATGATTTGGTAGCCAAATCAAGGACTTGTTCAATGAGTCATGGAATCATAAAAACTTAGAATAATAGAATGGCTTGGGTTAAAAGGGGCCTTAAAGATCATCCAGTTCCAACCCCCTTGCCATGAGCAGGCATTCCTGGCAATACACCACGTGGCTCAGTGCTCAGCCTGGACACTCACAGGGATAGGGCATCCACAACTTCTCTAGAAAACCTGTTCCTGTGCCTCACCACCCTCACAAAGCTTTTCCTAATATCGGATCTGAACCTACCCACTTTCAGTTTGAATCCATTCCCCCTTGTCCTGTCACTACATGCTCTGGAAAGAGTCTCTCTCCATCTTTCTTGCAGCTTCCTTCTGTTACTGGAAGGTTGCAATTGGGTCACCCCAAAGCCTTCTCTTCCCTAGGCTGAACAATCCCAATTCTCTCAGCCTTTCCTCACAGGAGAGGTGATCCTTCCTGCAAATCATTTTTGTGGCCTCCTCTGGACTCTCTCTAAGAGGTTCATGTCTCTCCTGTGCTGGGACCCCAGAGCTGGATGCAGCACTGCAGGTGGGGTCTCACCAGAGCAGAGCAGAGGGGCAGAATCCGTTTCCTTGACCTGCTGGCCACAGTGCTTTGGATGCAGTCCAGGACATGTTTGGCTTTCTGGGCTGTGAGTGTTCATGGCTGGGTCATGTCCAGCCTCTCCTCCCCCAGCACTCCCAAGTCCTTCTCCCCAGGGCTGCCCTCCATCTGTTAATTCCATACAATGTGTTGAAACCGGTGATTGCTCCAACACAGGTGCAGCACCTTGCACTTGATCTTGTTAAACCTCATGAGATTGCCATGGGTACACTTCTTGATCTTGACCAGGTCCCCCTGGATGGCATTTGTCTTTCAGATGTAGCAACAGTACCAAATGTTTTGGTGTCACCAGCAAATTTGCTGGGGGTGCAATCAGTACCTTCATGTAAATCATTAATGAAGACATTAAATAACACTGGTACTGATGCTGTTTTGGTTTGCTCTTTTTCTCTCTATTCTTCACACATATATTTGTAGCTCTGTAGCCTATTGTATTAATGTCTAGTTTTCCAAGTAATT
>VXBN01005452.1:0-12546 GCA_013397395.1 Sinosuthora webbiana
TGCGTACATGCAGGCAACAGTGTGTGCACTTGAATCAAGACCTATTAGTCCAGTAACTAAAATGTAAATGTATATTAACATCTTTGTATATTCACACAGTCATTTCTGGGCCTACATGTAAGCATCTACAGCATATGTACGTGCAGTCTAGAACTGAAGGGTACCCTTAGATGTTTGCTGTCAGCATTTTAAATAAATGTTTTATACTATCAGTTTTAACACCACTCATTGATAAACTCCATAGGAAACAACTCCGTACCCTTCCTCTGCAATCTTTCCTGACCATCTACTTAGACATTCAGAAAGTCAAGGTCAGAAGAGAATAGTTTCTTTTCAAAACTTTCAGAGATGTCAGTGTGAAATAAATTAAAATATGCAATCCCAGAATGAGATTTCATAAAAATTATAATCAAATCTTTTAGTGGGAAATAATATATTTAACAAGCAGCAATAAATAGCAGAGCTGTCTGTACCTGACCATACAAGCAATAACTGTCAGAGTCATAATTTTGAAATCATCAAAAAAACAATTGGCTTCATAATGTGTCCATCATCAGATTTTGAAAGAGTTTAAACCAGTTGTAATTTTATTTTTTGCATCACAGATATATTAGTCTTTCCTAAGGCAGCTAGTGAAAATATCATTGATTACAAAGACAGTGATATTCCTAGAACTGAACCTGAATTGTTAAACTAACAGACTCAAGACTAAGAAAGAAGTCCATATAATAGTGCTAATATAAGTCTATCAGCAGTCTTTAAGAGAGTCAAATCCTTTCTCAAATTCTACATCCCTTTCAAAATTCTGATTTTCTCATAGTTCAGATATAAGATAATATCTGAAGCTATGACAGCTATATCTTCCACTGCAAAAATAAATTATTTATAAAGGAAACTGACTGGCAGAAAGACTTTAATGAAAGAGGAGAAAACTTCATGTAATTATGTGCCCAGACTAGGCATATTACTGGATGAAATCCATGCAGTTCAAAATCAGACTCAGAAATGAAACTACAAACAAAACTGTAATTCCCTTCAGGAGGACTATATTGTGTATGTCAATGATTTGACTATTATGTGTTCTCAAAATTCATTAAGTCAATTTGAAACTTCCAATGTTATCCCAAATGCACCCATACAAATTAATGTTTTTCAAGCACTGTTTCAACCAATCCCAAACATATGAAAAGTCAAGTAAACATGGAAGTGGACCTTGGCAGTGTTCCTGGCACTGAACAAGGATCTCTTGGCAAAACTCAGACTTAAAAGGATGCATACAGGATGTCAATGAAGTTTTAACTCACCCAGGAAGAACTGGGTACAGATATACAGACACTGAGGGGTCAGGTATATGATCAGGAAAATCAGAAACTCGCCTGGTATAAAATCTGGGAGCTTATGTGAAGAGCAAGTACAACACCTTTGATAAATAGGTTTATCAGAAGCAAAACATGAGGGAAAAATGTGGACTGGGTGCTGAATGATACAGAAGGTTATTTGACAAAACTTATGGAATAGGCCTAGGTAGGCAATGACTTTTTCACACTATTTTTTATTGTAAAACAATCTTCAGGAGTCTTAGACCACTGAGGTTTCTGGGAAAATCTGTAGCAAAGACTTTCCATCAGTGTAGGACAAAAAAGTCAGAAAGATCAGATATGTACATCTGCTCTATTTCAACATCTTTCTTGTGAAAGTAAGAGGAGGTGTTTGGCTTTGAGATGAGCTAAACAGCTTGATATTTTGACTGAAAAACTGAACCAGAAAAAGGAGAGAATGAACATGACTTTACTAGCTAAAAGTAAACAAGTCAGGTACCCAAATGCAGGATTTTAGTACAATTTCAGACACAGTGAGGTATACTTGAAATACCTCTACAGGTCTGGCAGACATAACATGGACCTTCTGAAGCATCAGCTGGAAGACCTGCTGTGATAACACAGAGAGGTAAGATCTCAAATTACACTATGTATGTATGTTTCACCACCTGAATTGGTCCCTTAGCCTGCAGCAGTTGCTTCAGCGATTATTCTTATTTTAGAATATATGGTTTCTTTAGAATTTAAATTTGTTTTCCAGTTATTATTATTAAAAAAACAAAAACAAAAACAAAAACAAAAACAAAAACAAAAACAAACAAAAACAAAAAACAAAAACAAAACAAACCAAAAACAAAAACAAAACAAAAAAACAAAACGAAACAAAAACAAACCAAAAAAAACCCAAAAAAAAACCAAAAAAAAAAAAAACACAACACCACCAAACCTGGATAGCAAACTAATTTCTCAACTATTAGGTAAGTCACTAACAGCTAAACTAAGACACCCATATCTCATGTAAGATCATTCTCAGACTTAGAAAGTTCAGCACGTACTTTTTTGCAGGTCTCTAGAAACTGCATGAGGAGACCTGATTTGTAGCTGAAGGTGTAAATTGTATTAGTAAAGCAAGAGGAAAAGCTAGTCTTTAAAATTCACCACTATACTATCTCAGATCTTCAGACTACAACACTTAGCCTTTTTGCAGCTAATTGTTAGAGCTAAGGAGTTTAAAAGTATGTGCCAAGTCATTAATTAAAGGATAAAAGCAATAAAAAAATAACTCCATCTGACATGTTCTAGTAGAAGTATTTTGCTTCTAAGTATCAGCAAATTAAATGTTCTTCAATAAAATACTTTGTAGAAAAAAAAGCCAGCTGGAACATTGAGATACACAACACAAAATATAGTATTACAACACCCTCTATAGAAAGAAAGAACAAGGGACATGACATGGTATACCAAGAAAGGTGACATTGCTGTATATAAATGTACTTTGCTTTACACATTGAACTCGTGTTTTAAAGAAGTTCTTAAGTTCAAAACAGAATTTTGCATAACATCAGAACAATACTACTCTAAACAGTATTCTGTTCTGTGCTGACTTGGTGCAAACTCAACTAGTGAGGGCAGAGGCTGTAAATGGGGGTTGTATTTTTGGAAACATGTTTTGCTGTGGTTGTTTAATTTTGGAAGATAGGCATGCATATGAAAATAATTGAGTGTATGTTATACAGTCCATGCTAAATGTATGGACTGCAACAATCTAAATTCTGTACATAACTGAGATTTATTTTCAGACCTACACCAAATTTGTTGAAAATTCTCATTCAATTGCTTTTTCTGCACACTTGTACATTTTTTTTACAGCATTTTTTCTAATTCCTTAGAAAAAAAAAAATCACCTTGATTCCAGGGTAGTTTGAAAAACATTTTTTCACAGCTTAATACAAGGCTATATTTTATTATATTACCTACCTCTTTGGTATTTATTCTGCTGTAGCTGAACTGAAATGAAACTATGAAATCTACAGCTGTACACAAACTATTTGAGGATTGTATAAGGAAAAGAAATGATGGCATTTTGCTCTTTCTAGATATATTTCACATATTGAATTTTCCTATTTCTTTCTGACTTTCTGACATCCACATCCCCAGAGAATTTTGGTCTAATTAAATTTTGAATACATCAAAAATTCCACTGAGATACCCAAGTACTGCAAGAGACCACAATTCTACAGTAACTAGCAGTACATAGGACACACTGCACTGCATAGTTACTCTTGAATCAGCAGAATAAATTCTTTCCAGGTGCATCGAGGACTGCTTATCCTACCCATGAACTTTTGCTGCAGCAGACAAAATAGCCAACCTGTTATTTAAGAAGAAGTAGGAGAAAGATGATTGACCACCTGTCCAAAACAACAGAACTGACACTGAACAGTTTCTGTGTGCTCAGGGACATAGACAAACTGTGCAAACAACCTGTTGATCATAATAAGAGCAAACTTTCAGACATGTCCTGAACAAGAAGATACCGAGCACTGGAAAAGGAGACCACAAAACAGACAACATTCGTGCAGTTTGAATGGCCTGGTCACCAAGGAAGTATTCCTTTTCCGTTTTTAGAGGGAACTCATTAGGGAATGTAGAAAAGGAAGAACTTGAGAGACTCTGAAAGATCCCCAAAACCCTTTCCCAGGTCTACATAATGCAGAACTGGAATGACTGTGCTGATACGCCCTACTTTTCTTCTGGATTCTGGGCTCTCTCACACAGAAAGAGGAAGTCATGCAATTCATAAAATTGCATGCAGTCGTGTTTTAAGTGTTTTGGTTTTCAAACCCTTCATACTATTTTGTCTTAAAGAATAAAGTAAGGGTTTTAAAGCAGTTGGTGACATTGGTCCCGCCTTTGGTGTAAAACATCCATGACACTTGACAATGGCACTCTTTTTCTTACACTCTAATTATTTTTTTTTTCTTAATGAAGGTGGAGGGTCTCCTATTCTTAAGAACCAGAGATACAGATTTAACAAAACAAAACAAAACAAAACAAAACAAAACAAAAAAACAAAAAAACAAAAAAACAAACAAAAAAAAAAAACAAAAACAAAAACAAACAAAAAAAACACCCATGACTCAGTTAAAATTTTAGTGTCCAAAAACTAATTTCAGAAGTATAATTTCAATTTGAAGTATAGGTTATGTTCTAATGTGAATCTTTTATGAATCTTTTAATTAGTATAATTTCCTATAAAACTTCCATGATTAAAGCAACATCTGTAGTGTTACATGCTGGCAGCTTTGCCCTCTGCTTCCAGTAAAGAATAAACCCTTTTCTTCCCTAAAGAAACTTGCTAGACAAGATGTCAGAGCTTTTAATGAGAGTGAACAGTATTATCCCTAACATCAAATATATCCCACTTACTTTCCTTAGTCATGCTAAAGATCATTAATATTAGTGAACCACTCTTTTACAACAGAACAGAATGAACTGCATACCATATAATTACTTTCTTGTATCTGCAACTGGCTTTAGAACTGGGAATGTAAACATTGCCATTTATGCCATGACAGATAGAACATGCCATCAGACTTCTGCTATTTTAATAATAACCAATTTTATTCCAGACTGATTAATTTTAAAACAAACATCAAAACACCATTTCACACATAAAAATCTCCTGGTTTTAGCATGAAACAAGAAGTGCAGCAGAAAATTGTAAAGGGAATATTTAAAGAAAAGCAAAAAATAAAACTTCCTGAAATCTTGTTATACAGATAAAGTGTTTATACTTGTACATGAATTGTGCCACTGCAACTGACATTGTGGACAAGGATCACTTATTTAAGAGGCAGATCCTACCATTTGAATAGCAACCTTCTGCCTTAACTGTGACTGAGATCAAGTCGTTGGTTGGTGATTAGTCTTAATGTTTAGCAACCTCACATTTATGTAAACAACATACTAGTTCAAAACCACAGCTTCTACAACTTTCTAATAGTACTTTGTTGCCCAGTTTTTAGTCAAGGAGAATGGTCTGATTAATAGTGATGGTTTTACGCTAATCATCCATCATTTATTCATGAACCTGCACATGTTAGTTTTCTAGAAGCAATTTCATCCTTCCTGAAAAGCTGTAAAACTTCTTCTCATATTACATGAATAATACAAGGTCACATTCTTACCAATGCTTTGTTTAAAAGTCATGCAGTTTCATTAGTAGCTGCTGTTGGATGTACCTGTTGTCTTATTTCTCTGTCACTAGTATTCTAATTTCACTCTGTGATGTGTGACCTAGTATATCGCTTAGTTGTCTATTTCCATTTGATATATCTTAAATGGCATTTTGAAAAATAATTGGTACATTTTTTGTTTGCACACATATACATTTAAGAATACATGAGTCACATGCAGTTTATGTGCTTGCATTCATATATAATATATGTACATGGAAGTTGTAGCCGTGCATTTGAATCCAAAGCATTCAGTGTAAATATTAGCTTTTTTCTCTCCCTTGAAGAAAGCACTGTCATATGCTGAAATTTTCACTAATTTTAAATTCTCAGTATTCTGAAGAATGAAATAATGAGAAAACTTCTTTAAAAAAAGATTTCTTGTTCAGAAATATTCTAAGAAATATATTCTTCAGCTCTTACAGCATTGTGTCTTAGAACTTGTGTTCCTATATAAAAAATTGTAAAACTCATAAAACAAAGATTAACAATTTTGACTTCAACAGTTTTAACAATTTTGAAATAACATCTTTTCAATGTTAGTATTCCTCTTTATAAATTCTATATTTTGATTAAGAAGAATATTAAACTTGTAGCCTGCCTCAATGAGCATTCAATTATATTATAAATGTAGAAAAGTCTAAAAAGGAATGAAAGAACTGCTTTCTTCTACCTGGAGTTGAGTCCTATGTATAAGCAAGACCAGAGTTTGAATGTTACCTGGGAGATTCCAGATAGAGAAGAAGTTGTAAGCAATTTTGAAAAGCAGTAATGCAAAAACAACCTGTTAATTTTGACACCACTAAGTAAAACTTAGTAGGAATGATAGTCTGCCATTTCACAATGCAAAATTCTATAAAATGAATCAAATAGGTAATTGCATTATTCATTTCAGTGTGACTAATATTGGGTAGTTTGAATATTCAAAAGCTAAATGCTTTTTCAAGCAGTCTTCTAGACACAAACAGAGCAGAGAGAATCATTCTGAGTTCCCCAAACATCTACTTTTTATTGGTTTGTTATGGTTAAGAGGTATCACCCTGTCCTCTGGTGAAATGCTTTCTTGTTAAAGTTATGTGAGTGTTCCCTAAAAAAGGAAAAAAGAGCTTATTTCTCATCTAGTGACTTCAGTGCATTTTGTCCTCCCTGGTATTCAAAAGAAAAATATCTCTGTATCCTCTATTTTCTAACACAAAATAACAAACCAATTGTTTTGTTTCTCTTTTTTACTGGTTTGTCCAATTTATTTGTTTGTGTATTCTACTGAAAAGAAATTGATTTGAAGACTGAATATTTCTATGTAGTCATCCTGTCCTTACAAGATGACTTACATCCCTGCAGGACTGTACAGGACTTATTCAACTAAATTTAGACTTCTATAATGTACATCCCTATATTCAGGCTAGGTCCCATAGGCTCCTGCTGTCCTAACTGAAAAGAAATAGGGTCTTTTAAAATAAAATCTACTTCATATTAAAAGTAGGTTAGATTTATTGCTCCTCAGAAGTACCCGTTTCCCTTCATTAATTATAAAGGAAGCCTTGGTGGTTAATTCAGATGAAGACATTTAGGCTGTACATATCTGATGGCTGGCTGAGTTGCTTTAACACAGATGTCTGGAAATGTTTCAGATGCCCTAGGTTATCCAAGGGCACATGCACGAGACTGGAAATTATGACACAAATCTCATGAGAGAAGACACTCCTTCTAAAGGGGGAGCTGGAAGCCCAGCAGGGCTCAATGAGTAATCTCACATGAGCTACTTAGGAAAATTCCTCAAGTCCTATGGGTGTTTTCAGTTCCAGATTAGTTCTTGCAACTGAGTACCTATTTCATTTTGTTGAAATAAAATTAATTTAAGTATACTTTATGAACTCAACTCTTTTCCAGTCTTCACATACTCTATAAACTATGAAAACAATAACAGAGGTTAAAAACTCTGACTACTTAGATTTAAACATCTATTTTCACATGCTGACAATCTAAAAGTAAATCTAACCTCTGAAGTGGGATAAAATTAGTCTTACTTTGAAGGGTGCTGATTTCAAATATCATAGAATTATAGAATGTTTTTTGTTGGAAGGAACTCTTTAGATTATCTAGTTTCAACCTCTCTGCCATGGGCTGGGACAACTTCCACTAGCTCAGGTTGCTCAAAGCCTCATCCAGCCTGGCCTTGAATACTTCCAGAGATGGAATATCCACAGCTTCTCTGGGCAACCTGTTCTAATGCTTCACCACCCTCTCAATAAAGAATTTATTTCTGCTAATATCTAATCTAAACCTACTCTCTTTTGGTTTAAAGCTATTCCTCCTTGTCCTATCAAAAGCCCCTCTTCAGCTTTCTATGAGTATATCAAGCTTATTCAAATCCATACACATTTCACAATTAGATAAATAAGCATTTTCCAAAATATCTCTGGAAAATTTCAGCAAGTTTTAAGTAGGGAAGTCACACATTTACATGTCTATTTTTCACACATTTATATGCTGGAATAATAGACACATTTGAATTAGAATAGATTCTACTTCTGATTTACTGTCTTTTTTCAGAAAGGTAGTGAACATATGGCCCAGTTGAGGCATAAACTCTGAAAATCACCTTTCTTAACCAGTGACACCCATGCAATTAAGAAAGAGCAAATACAGGTGATGAGAAGAAAGTAGGTGACTTGAATGAGCACTGGAAACTATATCAAGAATTATTTAATTAGCTAGGTAAACACACTTAACTAATCAGGCTTTTCTTGTGCAGTTTAAATCTCCTTCCTACAACCTTCTGCCTTCTCTTCAGTCCTTGTTCCAGTTCTTTCTTGCTTTCCATACTCTTCCTCTTTAATCCACTATTATTTTTGCTTCCCTCACCTTGCTTCTGGAAGCTCCCATATACGTCTACCTTTCAGTTTTCTCCTTGTTTATTTTTGCACTTTGTTGCACTTGAGTCTTATTCTCCAATATTCTAATTTTCTTTTTGTTCTAGCTTCACAATAAGGGCTTTTATTGCTCTTTCTCCTTTGCTCTTGCAACTCTGAAAATCTACTTCATTGTTTCTTTCCAATGTTTTTTCTTTAATTCCTGAAATCTGTTTGAGTTTCATTCATTCTTTACTAACACTTTCTTTTAATAGTCTGAATTTAATAATCTGATTTTATTATCTGTTCTTAACAGATTATACTGTTTGATTTGACTAAGCAAAGCCTCAGAAAAACTGCCTGTGAATCTAGATACAGACTACAGCTTTATTATAATAAAAGCAGTTCTTTCCTTGTTGCTGCATTTTTCAAATTCTCTCTCTCTTGGTAAATGATAGGGCATCTATGTATAACATTCTGGGCTTTCTTTTTGAAGATAAGAATTAAAAAAAAAAGTTTGCAGTTGTCTGATCTGGAAACTTACAGTTTTCTTATTTGTTTTTAATAAAACAATATTTATTGTCTTTTCCTTTCTGCTGCACACACATATATATTTGACTGAAAGAATATATCCATTTAACTGAAGCCATCTGTCACGACCAGGCCAAAAATCTAAAATTAATGGAGTAGCATGTGCTTTAAATATGAGCAGTATCTTCCCTGATGATGATGTCATTCTTTAACTAAAACAATAGTCTCAGAAGAATACTAAATGCTGAGGAAATGTTACAGTACAAAATAAATCTACTTTAGCAGATAAGAATGCAAGAAAAATAACAGAAAAATCTTCTTAAGTTACAATGAAATTCATGGACTTAAATAAATACCTAGAAAACTGTATTATCGCTCATGGGCCAAATGGTGTTCAGAACGATTCTAACATGAATTTGAATTAATCCCAAATTAGTTCAACTGAGTAACTGCATTTAAAAAAAGAACAAAAAAAATAAACCCACCATAATTCTTTGGATTATTAATGCATGAATTTTTTACCATATTATGTTGCAATGAGTTTCTCCCCAAATTTCTCACTTATAACTTCATGGATTTTTATTTTTCTGAAAAAATAAGAAAGACTGGATTGCCTGTCCTCACTGAAATTTAAGGACTCTCATGAGTTCAGATGTTGTCTGCATTGCAGACATTTTCTTCTGTTTCAGCTTCCGCCTAAAAAACCGAAGTACAACTTCTATACATACAGAACTGCAGCTTATTAGGGTTTAAAAAAATGTCTTACAACCAGCCAAACTCCACTGTTTCTCATTAAAAATTAATTCTTATGCAGTTATTCTTTGTTCTTACCTTTTCAGCCAATGTGCTCTTACTGAACCCATGTGTTTGGGAAATATTAATTATCAAAAGTTTCATAGAAAATACATTTTTTACCAAGAGTAGAGACAGACCAAGGAAACAGACCCATTATCCAGTCTCAAGCACAGACCAGTTGTCTTGCATATGTGTTAAGTCATACGAAAATTTATCATGGTACTTCCTAGGAATAATTTCTCATTTTTAGTGGTATCTCAAGGACTTTTCTTAGTAGAAGTGATGTCTGCAAATATAATAGTCTCAGCCGAATTTTATTGTCTACCAAACTAATGTCTAAATCTAAGCTAGTCACTCTAAGATTGCTTTAAAATTGAAAACGACAAATAAATACATTTTAGTGTGACGCATATTAAGAGTACTGCCTTAGAAAGAAGTTAATTCTGCTCTAAAACTAGGCATATTCAGCTGGCAAGATGAATCCTATATAAGAATATTTGATGGATTTCTTTTCAGTTAATATGTCTAAACCTTTTTTTGTCTCTCTGTTTCTGGATTTTAGCATGTGTGTTCCTGTTCTCTGCAAGTTTAATACTATTCCTTCGGATTTCTTTGGATACATTTAGCAGCTATGTCTTGAAGATGAAAGAGTCAAAAGTATTGAGTTGAATTCTGGGAAATGTTTATAGAAAAAATAATGAACCTTAAGATGAATTTCTAAATATAAGCAAGAATCTAGCACTGCACACAGAGATGTAAGAGTATCAGTATAGGATTCCAGTGTAAATCTTATTTTTCCTCTTTATCGAAAAATGTTGCACAAATGCTTCCTTGGTATAAATACCAGACTACTTCAATTCTTTTGTGTCTGAGTCTGAAATCATAAGATTAAAAAGCAAAAGAAAACGAAAACAAAAAAAAAAAAAAACAAAAACAAAAACAAAACAAAACAAACCACCAACCCTGTGCATTTGTAGTAGTAAACCTGCTTATTTAAAAATAAACTTTCCCACAAAAAAGCTCACTGCTTAATGAAATTTATGGACAATATATCTACTATAAGTCTTATATATAAATATGGATCTTAGAACTTCTTTTTTTGCATTCTTTGTTATGTCAAATAAAAAGTCAGTTCTACATCTAATTTTATTCTTTTGACAATTTCTGTATTGCAGATAGTACATTTTTTAAGTCTTTGCAATATAAGTATTCTAGTATTTAACTTTTGAGAGGGCTAGAGTGATCTGAAATATGAACAACATTTAAAGAAAAATATATTTCCATGTACAATTTTTGTGTTTTAACCCAACCACCATTGTGCTTGACACACTTGAGTTAGATGGAAAATTGTTCGTTTCCATGGCTACTATGATTTCTGAGTGTTACTCTGTGATAATACTGTGATCCTATTTTATAACAAAGAGATTATTTTGATGAAAGTGTAGTCATGTAGGACCGTGTATCAGCATGAAAAGCATTATGATGTATTACATAGAATCACTTTTATAAACAAACAAACCAACCTAAGGCCAAAGAACAAAAAACCAACCAATAAACTTGAAAAAAAATTGAAAATGAAAATTGAAATATAAACTATATCTATCTGTCTGTCTATCTATCTATGCAAACATTTATATAAGCTCAAAAAATTCCAGAGAACAGATGCTCAAACATTTTACTTTCTGATAAAAGACAATCTATCTCAGGTTTCTATAAATAAAAAATATTTTTGAAAATATAACTCTCCCATATATACTCTGATGTTTACAGGGAAAGAAGCTTTTTCAATTTTTAAAATATTCCTGTACTGATACAGTTTTGCTTAATGTTTCCAGTCATTTCTTTTTAGCCACAAGCGGAGTTTTCATAGCTCTGCAGTAGACTTAACTTTAAGAACCATTGATTCTGACTTTATCCTTGGGACACAGTTGCAATACAAATATTAAGGATTATAGTAGACATGAAGGAAAAAAAAACAAACAGCAAAACAAACAAACAAACAAAAACAACATAAAAAAAACAAACCCAAAAACCACCCCAGAATAAACAAGGATTCCTACTTCCTTCAAATATCCAAAGGTTATGTACTTCAAAATTCACAGTGCACAAGAGAGAAGAAAATCTGATGTGGAGATACTCTACGGTGAAGAAGGGGGCTGAAGTGGTTTTGTGTTGCTTGCAAAAGAAGAAATGCTTCAATCTCCTTTGTAGACTTGCATAGGACCAGAAAATTTTGAAAAAAGATGCAAGTGCTATTACAGGTAATTCTCAGATTATTCCTTTCAGCACGTGGGAAGCAGAGTAAAAGCACTTGGCTTCCGAAGTCTGACATTTTCTAATGTAACTTAGTATTCTGATGACAAATCTCTCCATGATTGTGGTTGATCATAAAAGCATAATTTATCCGTGTACAGAAAACATAGAATCATTCTCATATATTATTTTTTCTCTCTCTTTCCTCTTTCAGATTTTTTTTTGTATATATCCACAAAGCACTGAGAGACCAAAAAGTTTTGCCTACTGTTTTCACATTTCACACTATTTTATTTTCACTATACTTTTCTGAAAAAGTCCCATGTTAGAAGATAGAAACCTTTGGAGTTACACTGCATGGTAAATAAACCAATACATGGAGTGAGTCACAGGCATTTGCAGGTAGCCATGCCATTTGCTACTTCAAAAAAAAAATCCCCAATAATGATCCAAATCTGATATTTTGTTATTGTGGTATTGCACTTTACTAATCAAGCTTCATTAACAACATAACCAAAAAGACAAAATCTGTAATACTCACAATTTTTTTTTTTTTTT
>VXBN01005452.1:26361-39921 GCA_013397395.1 Sinosuthora webbiana
TTTTGGTGTGGGGGGGGGGGGGGGGGGAAAGAAAAAAAAAGGAGCTGGTTGCCATGTTAAGCTTTTGTAGTCTTTCTGGCACTTTTTGGCACTGGCTAAAAGATTCTTTAAAAAGAATTCCTTTTGAGAACTGAGTTGTAGAAACATAGACATGCATCAGAAACTCAAAATCAACATATATAGCAATATCTATAAGCTTCACTTATTAATGGATTTTTTTTTCAGTTAATGCACACTAATTTAAAATTTTACATATTATTGTTTCTTTTTTGCTTATACTGTTTCTCCCTAGGAGAAAAACAAACAAAAAAAACATTTATAACATTGCACAAAAAAAAGTATAATCCTTTTTCTAGACTTTTTTTTTTTTTTTTTCTGCAAAAAATGGTTTCAGGGTGCTTTTCAACGCAGGATTAAACTGTAGCATTTTATATGTAATAAAAGTTACTCTTAAAGTATATGTGAGACATGGACCCTCCTGTCTTTAATGATAAACTAGGTTTTTGTCTTTCAATGGGAAAAACAAACAAACAAACAAACAAAAAACGAAACCAAACCAAAACAAAAACAAAAAAACCAAAAACAAAACAAAACAAAACAAAAACAAACAAAAACAAAAACCAAACAAAAAACCAAACAAACAAAAAAACCTTTACCTAAATTCTATATATGGATGGCAAAATTCTAGAAACTGGTGTCATATTTTCTACATTAATTTTAGTCTATCTGAAAGATGGAATTGATATTCTTAGAGGAATAAAGATGTTAAAATAGTCTATCCTGAGAGCAAGACAGAAAATGTTGAGCATCCTGAAGCACGAATGGAGTATGTCTGCAGATAGTAGTGTCATAAAATTTAATATTCATATCACAACATTAGTGAATTGTGATACACAAAACTTTCTGGTATCTTTTAATGCATAACTAATTTAAAGTCAGTTTACCTAAATTCTATATATGGTCAAAGGGTACATGATGAAGAAATACCTTTTCTATGAATGCACAAAGAAACAATATGAATGAAAATTACCCAGAAAATGTCTTACTGTCTTAAATTGGAAGGGTTTATATTAACAAGGTGCAAGAGATGAGGCTAAAACTATTCTGAAGGTCTGCCATTGTACTGATAACATCATTTTCATTAGTAAAGTTCAAGATTAGTATTCTGCTCGGCATTTAAGAAGAATGAAGGCTATTTCCAAAATGTAGGAAGCTTTTTTTGGCAAAATTCTAGAATCACTTTGATACCAATTCTTCATACTTTTAATTTGAAGGTGTACATGCTGTCACTTGAAAAGAAAAAAAAAAAAAAAAAGAAAAAAAAAATGCAAACAGGTGAAATATTTTCTATGAATCTTGAAAAGAACCCTCACTTGAAATTGCAATCTACATTTTTTAGTTTATTCCATTTACGTTTCTTACTTTGTATAAATGAGAAGTTAAGCTTGGCCACAAAGACCAAGAAACAACTGGGCTTAGTGCTGTGGTTAGCTGGTATGGAGCTGTGTGCTGTGGTTAGTTGGCATGCCAAATCTTTGCCTTACTTCTCAGGATGTTTATTCAGGGTCACTAAGACAGACTGGTTTGTTTCTAAGACTAGAATTTTATTAATTATCTCAGCATTTCATTAAATGATTTGTAGGTGCCAAAGACTATCAAAGAGATCCTAAATGAGAGTTTAACCAGGCTGAACTGATGAGTCATATTCATGTGTGGTCAGCTGTGTTACCGGCTGTTGCACAAAGATGGTGAGATGCTCTTCTCTTCAAATGTTAAGGATTCAAATAACTCTCTGAACAAATATCAAAGAGATATAGTCTCAAAAGTGAGAATTAATTAAAAACATGGATCAAAAACACACTATTACAACCTCTATCTGTGCAAACTTAAAACAAAAGTACTTGTCTTCTTAATGTAAATCAGGGCAATTATATTTGAAATGATAAGGAGCTGGGAAGGTCTTTAATTTTAAAAGGTGTTAAATACCTTACTCATTCACCTGCCTTCTGGTATGCATGAGTATCTAACTAATCTCTCAAAGAACATTTATGCTATTATCAAACAATTAGTCATAGTACTGTCAGATTTTATTGGTAAGGATAGAACTCCAAGGCATTGCCCTCTTTCTCATAAACTGGAAGTACAGACAGGCTATTAAATGATTTAGAGATTCCATGCTGAAATTTCCTCATTCACCAGTTTGTGTAACTGCTGAAAAATATATCCAAAATATTTATTTTGCATTTGATATAAAATTGTAAGCAACAATGAAACACATGCTTACTCTACCCTACAGTATGTTGCAATATAAGCAAGGAATCTGTCTTTAGATTGTTGCATGGAATATTGAAAATATAGACAGAATTAAGAAAGGAAACATAAAAGAGGATGACAGTTTTAACTTTCTATGCGTTTGTCATCCTTTCTTTCAGAACTATTTAAGTCACATGGTAAATGACTACATCTTCTGTAGTCTAGTTTGACATAATAAGTTGATTAACACCTAAATGTAGGTACATAAATACAGATGTCTACGTGTGAACTAACGCCAAAACTCAGTTGTATATAAAAAAAAAAAATCTTCCTGCTGACTCCATTTACAAAATATTAAGGTCCCTCACCTCCACTCTACCTGTCAGGTCTCTTATCTGCCAGTTTTGTGCAGATGTCTCTGGTACTCTAACATCGAAAAAAAGAGGCAGTAAAAAGCAGAAAATAAACCCTCTTCCAGATGTATTTTCTGCTTTAGCTGAATATTCAGCTTCCCACACTTTCATTAACTCTAGGAACAGGATCTTCACTGACTGTTGTGTGAGCTTAGTAACATAGCTCATGTTTAGACGTCTGCATGGTAAGCAGTGAATAATGATCTGAATCCAGCCCTTATTTTACTCATAGCTCTCCACATTTTCCCTTCCTTTCTTATCTTTTAAATGTCTTACTTGTCCTATTATGGATATTACTTCTCTTCTGTAATTTAGGACTTTGGATCCGTTACTCTTTAGGCCCTCAGTAACATCTGAAATACCCTGGAATGCCCATAACATTGCTGTGGGACTGGTGGACTTACAGTGGACCAAAGTCCTGGTCTGAGAGCTGGGTGCCAGGACAAGCACTTCTGGACTTCTACCCAAGTATCAGACTTTTATGTCATACAGGTGCGCTGAACTCTGCTGCTGACCTAGGCCTGCTTATATGCAGGTGTCATCAACTTAGAATATGTAACAAGAATAAACCTTACTCTCCAGAACTTGCCCAATAAACAAAACCTATTGCTTGTTTACAATATTGAACTTGTCCAATCAATATTCATTGGTGATATCTATTACACACCAGGCTTCTGTTGCAAACTTCACTGAAAATTGTTTTATAGTGCTTAGCTAAGTGTTTTTGCAAGACCTTTCAGGGGTTTCAAAGGACTACAATGTCTAGTTATATCATATGGTTATATCAAAGGTTTACCAGTAGGGTCTTTGAATCATAAATGATTACACATGCTCAGGAATATCCTGTATGATATAATTTACTATCTCCTGAGCCATTAATCCATGGCTACATAAAGTAGGTATCTTGCATTACTGTGCCTTTGGCAGTTTTCAAATCCCTTTGTAAAATTTAACAAAGGTGAAAAAAACAGCAGAGAGGAAGACACTTGTTCATTATGGGATGCAATAACTGTATAATATACATAATTTTAAAGTAGCATCACGGTGTTTATTTCTGAAATATGGCACACAGAAACAAAATATCTACATGAAAGTGTACTTAAAATAATAAATTGATATGATCTGTTGTACACAGTTCTTAATTTTAGTCATGGGCTCACATATTTTATTTCACAGATTAGCAAAAATAGCATGTTGGTTGCATGCAAGAAAGCAAATCCTTCATCATTGATAAAAAAATATTGGGTGCAACAATAACGTGATTCCCCCTCCTATTAAGTTGCAAAAATAAGATATGAGATTAAGTCACATGTAGACTCTGAGCATCATTAAAGTCAAAATGACATATACATTCTCTAAGTTATGTTGCATAGGGCATTGTTGGAATTCTTGACTGTGTCTTTTGTGACCCAGTCCATATCAGAGTAAAAGATGCTACTATAACATGCCAGAGTGTGTAAACATTTGTATGAGTCTGAAAGTTAAGACACAATACCTTTGTGACAACACAGTCTTCTTGAAGTAGCACATTGAAGCTATCTGGGTTCCACCCAGCCAGGAAATCTCAAACTGATTGAGACATCTGTGCTTAGACAACTGAATTGAGTCACAGGTGTTTAAAATCCATCTCTTCTCTTTTCTCACCTAATGCCTTGTGATTTAGAATGCCCTTACCACACGAAGGTCACTTTGTCCTAACTTCACAGGACATCAAACCTTGGCATAAAATTAACAATTGGATTCAATACAAATGGTATTTTATTTTAATAAGCTTGCTGGATGTTTTGCTGTTTAAATTATAAGCATTATCCTCTTCTATTAGCACTATAAATATACAAAAATACAATATTTATATTCTTAATCCATCCTTGAAAATTCTTCTTTTTTTTTTATTTTATCATCAGTATAACAATAGCATCTGAGTGTTACAGAACCCCACGACACTGCAAAAGTTTAACAAAAAAAAAAAATAAATAAAAAGGCCACCTTTTAAATGTATATTTAAATCACAAGTGTTTGCATTTGCTTTCTTTTCTATACTAATAATGGCAATGTAGGTTTTGTTTTGTTTTGTTTTTTGTTGTTGTTGTTTTTTGTTTGTTTGTTTGTTTGTTTTATGGCAAGTTTCCTTTCCTATGGTGCATAGTCAGCTCGGCAGTTTTTTTATCTGCTTTGATGTAGTCTAGAATTCTTTGTAACAATTTAGCTGTACTGATACAGTTGCTTTTTTCTTCCTTTATATAACCAGTACTGTTAAGGTTAAGATTATTTGATCCTAAGAATTTATATAGGTTAATTCTAAAGTCATTTTGACTTTAATGATGTTCAGAGTCTACATGGATTTAGTCTCATCTGACAAGCAGTAGGATCAAACCAAATCGCTGATTTTCCATTTACTTAAAAAAAAAAAAAATAGATTAAGATTTCTTGGACAGGGATGTAGGATATTTCAGCATATCAAAAGATTGGTTTAAGTTCTTGGGGGTATTTTAATTGAGATTAGTGCAAAATTCCAAATAAAAAAAAAAGAAAAAATCAACCCTACTCCTTCATTAAAAAAATAAAAGTAATGGATATGCATTCATTATATCTCAGTTTCAAGACCAGAAATAAAAGGCATGATCTCATTGGCATTTCTATGTGTATTCCTCAATGTATGTCAAAGACGTGTTATATTTATCTCATCGAATTTCAGGAACAACTCAGCTGAGGCTCCTGATTACAGATTTCTGTTATAACTCCTGTTAGAGCCACCTTTCACTTCTTTGCATAACTGCAACACACATAATATGACAAATCTGAAAAGAATTCAAGAGGAGAAGGTGGTTTAACATTGTATTGTGTTGCATGAAATTAAGCCTATGCCCTTTCTTTCTGGGTAAATTTTTTACCAGTTTGAGGTCCACAATATTTAAATTATATAGACATCACTTCTCTGAACTTCCTCACCTTTCAGAATCTGACTTGCACAGATAGATCATGTGGTCATACTGAGTAAAGGGAAACAGTGAAAGAGGCATTTATGTGTCTAATTCTGATAAGAGTTTTCACAATATTTATATATTTAATTATACACATTTGTGATGTTTCCCTGCAGAGCATGTTAACTTTGACCCAATACCCAATACCTAATATGGGTTTCTGTCTGCTGTGCAGTGCTGACCTGCAGTAACCATCTTGAACCACAAACCTCACTGTGTTTCTCTCCCCACAAGATCTTTGGTATTTTTAATGACTTTTTTCTCTCCCTTTGTTTTGAAAAAGGAGCCAGGTTGTAGGGGAAAGAAAAAGGCTTTTGCCAAATGATAGATGTTCTTTTAAAAATCTGGTAAGAACAAAGGATATTTGGTTCCCAGTTTAAAATTAATTTATGCTAAAGAAATTCTTTTAACAGATGTGAATTCATGAATATTTAATATGATGTGCAAAATCCCTTTGGATAGTGCCTTCTCTGGAGCATCAAGCTTTGTCTAGTTTTAGCATGTTTACATTGGCTAAACATAAAAATACAAGTATCTACTGGACAAAGCTTCATAATAGGCTAACAACTCCTAGAGCTGAGCTTTAATATTGTCATCACCTCCTAAAAGGTATCTTAGGAGTTGACCAGACTTTTGCTGGTAAGTTGGTTGCACTCTGTCACTATTTGAAATGGCCTGATGTTCAATGCTTCTGAGCTGCAGGCTCCATTTTGTTCTTTTTTTAGGTTTAAGTAGTTTTATACCTCTTCATGTCAATGTTTTTGCTCTTGAATCCTTAACTTTCCAGCTATGCACAGCTCAACATGCTTATCTCTGTCATAAATTTTGTGTTTGCACTTCTCTCTTGCACATCTTTTTGATATACTTTTCATGTTATTTTGACCTGAAGATTCCCATCAAAGATGCTCAATTCTTTTTTCAAGTAAGCACATTTGCAATACTTCCTGTCATGACGCTGGCATAAAATTTCTTCTTTTCTTGACATCAGTACTTTTGCAGCTAATTCAAAACATTTCTGACATCTTATTCTTTGGGACTTCTATCTTTGCATGAGAACATTTCAAATTCTGTTCCAAAGCCTAATTAATATGATGGCTTGAAAGCAATGTTTGTGAGGTTTAAAAAGCAATAAGAAAAGATGCCCTTGCAGCAAGAGCGTGTTCAGAGAGGCTTTGATTTTCCTTAAGCCTTTTGAGTTCATGGCAAAGAGGAAAGTAAATACTGTCTGGTTTCACTTGTGTAGTTTTATTCAGACAGACAAGTTCTTAGAGTATACTGTGAAGTAAATGCATGTTCATATTTTATTCTAAGAAAATTGTTTAATCTATTAATCATAAGTGAAATATTTTTAAATAATAATGAACATTTTTAAAAATGTAGTGGACTGTTGATGTTTATTATACATGATTTTATTTTCTTTTCCTAACTTACTTTTAATTACATTGTAGTAAATATGGCAAAATGCTCTTAGTGACTCAGCACCCTTAACTGTATCTTCTGTCCAAGAAGAAAGAACCACAGATAATATTATGTCAGTGGAATTTAAGCATAAAAATTTCTTATTTTAATATAGACAAAATGAAGTGATGAAAGTGAGATAAAAATTAAAAGTTAGCCTTTTTTTTTTTAATAGGAATCTATGTTTTGTTTAGATGTAAATTACAATAACCTAAGTATTTACATCAATACAGTTAGCCTTGTTTTTATGGATACTTGTAGGTTTTGAAATATATTCAGTTAAAAAGGTTTGCTGCTACTTTTTTTTTTTTTTTGTTTGTTTGTTTGTTGTTTTTTTTTTGTTTTTACTTATAACTACCTTTTTATTAAACACTTTTATTTTGTATTCATTTACAATGAAATAATTAAATTACATCCAGCCCCGAAAGTCCCCAGTACAACATATGGACCTGTTGGAGACTGTCCAAGGGACAGCCATGGTCAGAAAATAATCAGAGTCATAGTCAGAGAAAATGGTCAGAAAGCTGGAGCATATCTGCCATGAAGACCCTTTTGAAAGAGCTTCCAGGTTGTGCAGCCTGGTGGAGCAGGGTCTCATGACCTTATTGCAGATTTCTGGCAGCAAAACGGGGTGTACAAGAAAGATGAAGGGTGACTTTTAAAAGGGCCTGCAAGGACAGGGCAAGGAGGAATGACTTTAAATTGAAAGGCAGCAGAAAGTACCAGGAAGAACTTATTCACTCTGAGGGTGGTGAGACACTGGAACAAGTTACCAAGAGAAGTTCTGATGCCTTATCACTTGAAATATTAGTGGGTCAAGCTGGATGGGGATTTTAGCAACCAGATGTAGTGCAAGATGCCCAAGGTGGAGTTGTTGGGCTACATGATCTTCAAGGTTCTTTCCAACCCAAACCATTCTATTATTCTTTCTCTTTATAGAGTATCTTCAAACCAGATCTGCTTCTAGGTAAAAGCCTTCATGTTGTCTGAGACAAGACTCTGACATAAAGTTTACCTTCTCTTGAGAAGTCAGATTGGTATGATGTATTCTATACTCTGTGCTGAACAGAAGAAATGAAACTGAAATTATTCTATTTATAGCTGAAAGAATATTATCACCTAGGACCAATTTAGGGTAATAAGCTTAATTCAAAGCCAAAAATGTGCACTATCTTAAATGTCAGCTGCCATAAAAGGGAATGCAAGAACAATATTTCTCCACCTACACTGTGGCAAAAAGCTGAAGTTACGCTGAAAATTAGCACAATAAACACATAAAATTGCAGTAGAGGTTAGATTGATTTATATATTAGGAAAAAGTAATAGGATAATGCACTTCTCAAATATTTTGACCAAATGCCAAAATTAAAATAAAGAAAAATGCACAAAGGGAAATAATTTGGTTTTTTCTTGTTTTTCTTTTCTTTTTTTTTTTTTCTTTTTTTTTTTAATAGGAAAAAGATTTGCTTTTAGAGAATATGACACCTGTAGTAGATGGTCACAAATGATCAAAGCTAAATATTACACTTTACACCTTTAAATTTGCCTGGATGCTTGTATTGCAACATAGTCTTCAGCTATATTATGTGCCATTCTTTTCATACATAGATTGTTAAACTTCTGCAGGGTTAAAAAATTGTTGAATACAGTGGACAGTACTTGTGACACAGAAATACAGAAGTAGAAGAACTTAAAAAAAATGTCAAGGATAATTGAGGGCCAACTTCTGTATAAGGAGAAATTAAACTAACACGCTTGAGTTTAGAAAAGAAACGATTGGCAGGGGAAAAGAAAGAAACATGAGAAATAGGAAACAGTGTTTGCTTTCTCAACAGATCTGCTTCAATGAACAAGAGGTGACCAAGTTCAAGATGAAAAAGAAAGCAGATTCTTCACAAAATACACAATTAAAATATGAAAGTCCTGGAAGAAAGAAAGTTATAACAGTTAAAAACCATTGGAAACCATTCATGAAAATTAAATATACCTAAAGTTATGATGAGAGCACACCATCCTTTGCTCAAAAGGTTTCTGAACTGCTATTAGCTGGAAGCTAGGAAGATATTTTGTTGAAATGTCATTACATGTAATTTTTTATTTTTCAGAATTTGCTCATGCATTTGTATTGCATTTGTAGTTGAATAGTTGTCTGTTGTTTGGGTTCTTTTTTAATACTCTTCTTTGTTAGTACAGAATCTGCTACTTGGAAAAAATAATAATTTGTGTGAAACACATGAAAAGTGTGTGAAACACATAAAATGTGCTTCAGAATATAAAGACACCACAGTCCACCATAACTAATACTTTTTTTAGCTGTGTATGGGCTAAATCCTAAGACCCATGGTTACAAAAGAAATAACATGGCCAAAGCAACCTCGACTAGAAATACAAGTCACTGAGCTTTACCACTGCATCATTACCTCTGTGCTGTATTTAGTATACTGTATAGACAGCATATTCTGTAATGTATTACAGCCAAATCATGGCGAATTTTCCACTTTTCCTGTCCTCTATACATTGTTTTCTTAGCTATGCAGAGTTAATTTTAAAAAACAGAAGTTGAATTTGAATCAGTCATTTGCAATCTTTGATTAATAAATTGTCAATGACTTCAGCATTATTTTTATTTATTATTTTCCATTATTATTTTTCATGCATCAATATTATTTCCGAGGTTCTTGTATTTCAAAGCTCTAAGTGTCTCATGCTTCATTATTCTTCACTTGATCTTTGGAGCTTGTTGCATTGTCTGCAAAAGAGAAAAGAAATGAACAGTAAATTCCAATTTTAATGTAACACAGTAGAAGTGATTTTTTTTTTGGCATGTCATAGAAACTAAATGAGTTTCAGAAGATAAACATGTGTTGGAGTTTATAGTGTATAAACTTCATTTTGTATGGCTGTTATAAATCACTGGACAAGAAACTGTAACATACTCAGGATCATACTTTTTTCTACTCTACCTTGGAGCATTTATATCCATCAAAGAAATTACAGTTCAAGTAGGATTTAAGGTGTCATTTACAGATGATGATAATGACAAACAAATCCTTACCTAGGGCACTGTTCAAGCTCAGAAACAAAACTGAAAGACACAGAAATAGATATAAATGCAATAACTTTTTTTAACTTAGAAGAATTAAATGTTTCATATGAGGTGTTTGATTCTGTGGAGTTAAGAGATGATGGACACTTGTAGGACTACAGTACCTATAGACTGTTGTGTGTTGGTGAACCCAGTTTGATCACAGAATATCCACTCTTTCTCATGAGGAAGTATTCCAGAGGTCATTTAAAACATTCTATAACCTCCTTCTTCCTCCAAAACTTTGGGACATTCTTTAGCTTGCTTTTAGGGGATGTTCTATGGACGTTCTGAAGTTTCATGAGAACTGCTTCAGTGCCCAGTGCGTGGAACAAAAACATGATGAAGATCTTCAAATCCCATTGCAGTTTATATTACTAATACATACAGCACTAAAATAACTTTGTCACTTCACGTGGTGTAAAGGAATTCTTCTGTACATGACATATACAGATGTGCTTATTTACACGTGTTTGGCAGATAAATTCTGGTTTTGTAGTACATGCTAGAAAGTCTGTCTTTGTTAATTCATACATCATCTTCACATAAATAGTTTTGTCCTCCACAACTGTTATCAAGCCTATGGTAATTTTTCTGACTTATTTTTTGATTTTATTTTCGTTTGGGTTGTGGGTTTCTTTTAGAATTGTATTTTTTGCAAGGGGGTTGAGTCTTTTGTTTTTTTTCTTAATTACTTGGAATCTTGAAAAAATATCATTATCTTACACATCTTAAGAAACATTTTGCAAATTCAATGGATTATTCAATTTTTTTAGAGGTGTTTCTCCTCACATCATGTAATGTTTCTTAGTTTATGTTATTAATTCCAGAAGATCAGAACTGTATCCTTGCTGAATCCAGTCATGAAAATTTTAAATTAATTTTTAAAATCAGTTATCAAAGTTATCATGGACACAGACAGACATACAAATTCTTATACATACTTAGAGGAAAACAACTTAGTATTTTCTCTTTTAAGCACTATAAAAAAAATTTAAGATTACTTAAGATTATGAAAACTAATAAGCTACTCCAAAGAGGCAAGTTCTGTAAACATTTCTGACCCCACAGATAGTGTCATATGAGAAAATATTTTAGCCATAATCGACTGGGAGGACTTCAACACCTTATCTCTTGTTTTCATCTTGTAATGGCAGTTTTGAAGTGCACAAATCTACTAAATTAATGGCAAAGATAAGAGTAAGGATTGCAATTCAGCAAATAATTATTTAACTTTCATAATGATTTATCAACTAACGGCAATTAATTTTAAAACAGTTTCCTCTTTCCTTCTCCTTTCTTCATCTTAATCTCCATAGTCCAAAAAATGAGGAATAAAATCTTCCCTAAAATTTTGTTTTGAAGAGAAATTAAAATTGATTGTCAGAAGTTTCAAGGGAGGCAATATTTGTAAACTGAGGTAATGAAAACTTCTTCTATAACATCACAAGTTACAGTCTAAATTTATAGTTCATTAACTAGGTAATTGTAATGAGTAGTGAAAATGTGGATTTACTTGGATACCAAGATACTCCAAGCTCCTAGGTATCTAATTTCAGTCTACTGCTATTAGAGTGATAGATAATTAACTTAATTCCTTAAGAAACTGAATTTAGGTCTGCAACATTTTTGTAATTTTGGTCTTTTCCTTTTTTTCTAGAAGATAAAATTAGTGAAAATGTTTTGAGATATCATTTAATGAGAGATTCAGAAATGCTTTAATCTGTTCTCACAATAGTTTGAAGGGCAGTGTCTTGTGTGTTATTTAAAATCAGGAAAGCAGATGCAGATTAACTGGTAGAAAACCAACATGCTGAGGAACACAGGACAAAAGGAAGAGGTAGAGGTAGAAAGAGGAAGAGGAAAGAACAGAACTATAGATGATGAAAGGTTTGAGGACAGGTCTCAGGAGTTTTAACTGTTTTTTTGTTTTTTTTTTTAAATTTACTTACTGGGTGAACTACATGGATAAGTGGTGAAAGAATAAGCAAACTTTTTTATTTTGGGGCGGGGGGGAAGGGATTAGAGCTGCAATTCTATACTCCTAAAGGCACCGAGGTGAAAAAAATTAATCCTGGTATATTACTAACAGAAAGGAAGTTAAGTGAAACATAACATCAGAACTAAGCAGTATTCATTAAAAGTAGATAGCAGTTATTAGTGCAACTGAATGGAAACATAAATTATTTCAAAACTCAATGTCCTTGTTCAACCCATAATTTTTTTCTTCTGTGCTTTTGAGTTATGACAGTAAGAAACTTTTTTTCTATTATAGCTTAATGAAAATAATTTTATTCAAATTGGTATATTTAAATTCATGAATATGTAGGAATGCACTTCAAAACAGTGAGTTATAGCTGAAAGGACAACAAATTTTCACAAAAATTGCAGTACAGAAAGAAGCAACTAGAAAAATTCTCACTTACAAAACGTGTAATTAGGACTTCTATGTAATTGCAAAACCAAATCCTCGAGGGTATCAAAGACACCCCTGCACACATATCTGAAATTATCCTTGTAAAATTGTTTGTCTATTCAAATTTTTCCTGCTTATTAAATGATCACATTATAATAAAAAGCTAGAAGGGGAACATCTTAATTAATATCCATTGAAATGAGAACTGTTAATGAATTCTTTTAGAAGGTCATTTCTAAATTATTACACTAGGGTGGTAGATAAAGACAAAGAGACATTGACTTCAGTGTGTGTATCTCTATCTCAGGGCTCCACTGTTCACCCTATGTCAAATACTTCTATGTTTTGAGATGAGGAACAAAAGCTGATTTTACGAAGAAATAGGTTGAAAAGAGATTTCAGGCTTGGAAATCATAGACTTTCATTAGGAAAATTTTCATCCTCTGCAGTCCCAGATTAATATTTAGGAAATCTGACCTGGAAGCTATGAATATAGTGCTGAAGTGATGAGCAACTCCTCGGGTATAAGTGTCCAAGCTGTAAAATGTTAGTATGGCCTGTAACATAGATTTGCTCTCTCCAGGAATCACAGGTTCCTGGGTTATCCCTGGTTGGTTTTTCATAGGTATGGAGGTTAGAGGTCACTGTCATAGATGGTACAGATAAGTCTTATTTGCAGGAGGAGAAAGTTTATTAAAATGAGTATAAACAGTGCTATGCCATTTCAGGGGTCCAGAGAATGGGCCTCGGCCCTATTTAATTTATGATTATAGACACGGTGTTCACATAGCCAAACTGATTCAATATGACTGTGTGTATTTAGCTGAGGTATAGTATGTACCTTGTTCATAAAGATAACTTTCAGTGCAGATTAGGCTAACCTAAATAATGTTAATGGGCCCCAGGGCCCCTTTACCATTCAACGAATTAAAAAAAAAAAAAAAAAAAAAAAAA
>VXBN01005452.1:40354-52394 GCA_013397395.1 Sinosuthora webbiana
CCTCTATATTGAAAACTTAAATTATTTAACAGTTTAAAATAAATCAATAAATAAATAAATAAATAACCGTTCTTTTTGTTTGAAATAGGAGAACTCTTGCTTCTAGTTTCATAAAAACTTCATCTTTTGCCAAAAGATATAAAAACATCAAAGGAAAAAAAAAAAAGAAAGAAAGAAAAAAACCAAAACAAATAGCATTTTGCACTGAGAAAGAAAGAAGTGTATTCTGTGAAGTTTTGTGGATGTTTCTGGTATTTTTCTGAACCTAGTCTGGGGCGACAAGCTGTAGATAACCCTGCTTGCACAGGATGTTGAACCGGATGACCTCCAGAAGTTCCTTTCAGACTCAACTATTCTGTGATTCTATAACTTTTCACAAATTATGTGACTTTCTCTGTAGTTTTGTACCAACAGCAGTATTAGTAAAAAATTCTGTACTTTAATTGTCAGATGCTTGTTTCATTAAATTCTTTCATAGCACAATAAAGTGGTGGCAATTTTGAGAGCAAGAGGAAATTGATATACTTGGAAAATCCCATACGATAATATATAACATTTACACATTATCATTATTCAGTTGAAATATTTACTTAATCAATGCCTGAAATAACATAAAACAAATGACACAGTGGCTGCTTATGCTCAATATTTATGAAAAAATACTTCAAATATGCTGAGTAGTTAAATTTATATGAAATCTTAAAAAATGCAATAGAACTGAAAATGTAGTTAATTATTTTTACATAGTTTAAATGTATTCACTCAATTTATTATTTTTTGTAGAATAAAATATTTTATGGAGAAAAATTATTCTGGAGACAAATGTTTAATTTCAGAGAAGAGTAATTGGTCTACCAGTTAAAATACTGGGGATACAAAGGAATGTTTTCCCAATTATGAGTGCAGTCTGAGATGAAAAGCACTGTTCTGCATTTATCTAAAGAGTTTTCAACATATTGCTTTATATTCGCAGTTAGCTGCCTAATTATGTGTACTAAGCAAATAGTCATATTTTATGCAAACACCGTCACCTATCCTAAAATAGTGCCAGGTTTCTATGCAAAAATAGAAATGGTAAAAACTTAATTTTTCACCTAAAAACACAATAAAACAAAACCAAAAAAGAAAACTGTTTTTATATTGTGCCCATATCAGACACAAGAAATGTCAAACATCAAATTTGGCTTAAAAACCCCAGATTATTTTACTACGTGCACCTGCAAAAATATCTAGTATTAAATGACCACTGTTTTCTTTTTAGCATTTGAAACATTGCAACAGAAAGTTTTCCAGATGGAAAATTCCTAAATATGAGTACAAATACATTAATATTCATCTGGTGTTTACATAATCTCCAAAAATTGTTCTCATCTTTCTCAGATTAGTTAAAAATGTGAAATACATTCAGATGTTTATAGATTTAGACTCAGGTCCAATGCAGCCTGACAGATTTACTTTCCTGTAATGCTACTGGAATTTGTAAACCTGCCTTCTTTTGTAACCACACACTATCTTTAAGTATTATATAGATTCTATCATGGTTATGCCATTGTTTACGTCTTCCTCTGTAAGAAGGGTCAGTGTGCATTCTCTTGGTTCTTGGCTAAGTCCTGAACTACTTGTCAAGCAGATGAAAGTCTGAAATTAGGTTTTTTCACAACGTGGCCTTTACATTCTATATAAATACAGCTTAGAGTTTTCTAATAATTTATAATTGGGGTTAAAGCATAGAACTTGTTATTTGTGAGCAAGTAAAACTAAATGACTCTTCTCAGACTATAATAAATATGGACATATCTGGCCCAAATTCTATTTGACAGGGGCAAGGAGAAAGAAAGATGTCTCTTTAGTGGATTACACCAAAGGTATTCAAATAGAAGAAAATGTGTGATTTTGAGCTGTTTATTTATTATATTTTTTACTTTTTTATCTTGGTTTTATTTTTTACTAGATTAACAAAGCTGTTTTTNTTTTTTTTTTTTTTCTAATTATGTTTTGAAGGACTGTCAGAAATATAAATCTGATGAGAAGTACCCATGTCACTGTACAAAAGAAGGATCGTGGTGATTCTCCATCTTTGTGGCACACACCAGGTGTCATGACCAGTGGGTAAGGGGTGTGATGTTCATTAAAAATTCTCATTGGGTTGAACAAATGCACCAGACCATCTGTCAAGAACTGCCATACTTTTATTATACTTCAATAAGTTCAGTAAGTTCTCAGCTCCCACTGCAAAATCCTCAGAGATGCTGGCTCAGAAGCCACAACACAATAGCCAAAAGGTGCTGCCTTATAAAGCCACAACACGCACCTCCAGAATCTCCTCACTCCCACAGCAGTGCTCAGCATAGAGTATGAACTAGGATATGACATCTGTTCTTTGCCCAGGAAATGCATGGGAAAAAGACAAATATCTCTATTCCTTAGATTGGTCCTGCCACATGGATGGTCTGGAACTGTGATTGCAAGGCAAAGTGACCAAGGCATTTGGTTTTCCACCAAAAGTTTTATAGCACAGTACTTTTCAAAGGTGTTTTTACAGTGTTTTAATGTTTCTTGACACAATGACTAAAATTGCAGCACATTATATTAGTTATAAATGTGCCCTTCAAAAAATTTAGAAGCTGATCTTTTAGGATTTTCGGGAACACTGGAGAATACTCACAGCCTTCAAATAAGAAATGGATAGATATTTTAGTCTTTTAAACTGAAATTTGATGTACCGAAAGCAACAATAAAAGAATATGAAAACTCCTCAAACAGTATCTACATGTGGAATATGAATTTAGTTTTGAGATCACAGTACATAAAATGTTTGTACTTTTGCAGTAATGTTTCTAAGAAAATTATTTTTCGTAGGAGTGTAGTCAAAGATCCGACACAGGACTTCAAATAATGTTCTTTGTGGTGAGAGGGGAGAGCAAGCCTTGAAACTGTGATGTAGACAGTGATTTTTAGCATATTGGAGTTTGTATTTTTATGTCTTTGCTGCACTAGAATATTTAGCTCAATGGGTACATTTTACAAAATCTTCCATCTAGAAGAATAAAAAGCCACTTGCAAATTCTTCTCATTAAACATAACTGTTAATGTAACTCAGACTACATAAAGAACCTTATACAATAATGAGCTATTAGAAATGAAAATTAATTTGATATGTATCAAAGTATCATATTAACATTAATACCTTGTGCTTTAATTAAGCTCATGAAAGCCAGTGCAAGATAAAGATGAAATGAACAAACAACATTATCTCATAACATTCCTGTTTACAATCTAATAGCATTTTCTTCTGACCATTTAGGAACATGCTTTTCATAGAAGTCATTCTAATTGCTCCAGAAAACTGAAAAGCTAGTTACAAAAATCAATTGGTAAAGCTCTGTAACCGGTGTAAAATTTTGGGTATCAAAAGAAAAGGAAAGCTCATATTTAATCAAATCTCTATTTTACAGTCTTTAGCACTTTAACACACAGTTTCCAGCATTTCACTGTCATTAGAAATTGCAGTAAATTTTGTCATATTGCTTGGTTTGAAACACTTTTTGCATTTTTTTAATGCTGTTTGGAACATTTTTTGACATGACTTGAAAAAAGGAAGGGTAAATGAGCACCCAGATCATCATGACACTTTTCTAAGAAGCACTTTGCCATTTGTTGTCTTTCTAGTATACAGCTTTCCAAGTACAACTGTAAGGGCATTTGACTGAAGGTGAAGCTAAAAGAGCAGGAAATAGTGAAGAGAGATGGCCAAGGTACTGTATATACACAGAGCAAAATTGTTAAAAAAAAATTCTCACTTTAGAAATTTAAACGGCAGTCTATGAATGGAAGAAAAGGTACACAGCAGATTTTGTATGGTGTTCGGCAAAACCAGGACAAGTCTAGAGACTTAAAATCATTCATCTTTCAAACCCTTCTCAGGTTCAAACTCTAAAGTTTTGGAAGCCAAAACTTAATAAAAAGCCAGTAGAAGATAAGTATCCCAGCTCTTCTAGAGGTCCCAAGTCCTGATAGGCTTCTGTCATTACTTGTTCCTATTTTGCAAGACTGAAAATTTCATTTTAGTGCAACACATTTTAAAAGTTGTCAGGATTGCTTCTGAAAACCATCTCATTAGCACAAATAAGCAAAACAGGGAAACAATTTGGTATGGAATCTTACAGAGACTTTAAGTCTTAAGAGAATTTCCTGTCAGATTTCTTCTGTCACTTTGCTCTCTGTTATATTTTTATACAGACACACACACACTTGTAGACACATAGACATTCTTCTATCAAAGTTTTGATTATCTAGTCTCTTTACTTCTTGAAAATCTAGCTGTATAAAAATATCTTCTAACTGGTCCAGAGATAGTAAATGCAATGTCTTTTTTCCTTCTTTTTCTTCAATTTCTAAAACTGCATTTCTATAGGATATACAATCTTTTTATGATTTTGGACAGAAATTATTTAAATCAAATTCCTATAGTGAAGCGTGACTAATTAATTTTAGTTATGAAACATATTGATAAAATATTTATCAATAACAGTGTTAAGTACAGCAAAGTACAGAGTTATATTTCACCATAAATTATCTATAAGTAAAATAGAGTTTGGTGGTAGAGGGCTTTCTGATTCCGTCCTGGGCTTCGTTTTAGTGAGAAGTTACAAAAAAAAATTCCTAAAAGCAGACTAGTATTGCTTGGGCATGGTTTGTGGTTACAAATTGATCACCTGAGTTAGGCTGGAAATACATGTCACTTTCAGGGATAAATATTTTTTAACTTGAGAGCGCTGATCTTACCATCCACCCAAGATGTGTGTGTCACTCAGCTGAACTGGGCTTTGGGCAATGGATCATTAAAGGGAGTGTTTCGAAGGCTTCCTGAGAACTCAAAATGTACTCAGCCAAGTGATTCACATAGTTTCCTGTCAATGTCGGAACTATCTGTATGTCACTGAAAGGGATAGGAAGTATTTTTGATCTTCAGTAAAGCAGGAAAGAAACAGAAATCTATCCAAGCCCTTTAACGTCTTACAGATTAAAGCACTTAGAAGTTAACAAATGTGCATTTAGCAGAAAGTTCACTAGGGTACCTCTCATTATTCTTGAGTAAAAATACTTTTGTAGTGCAAGGAGTGGAGGCTACCTGTGTTGTAAATTAAGCAGTTTCTTCCTTCCTATGGTGCCTTCTCTACTCCAACGGGACAGCCATTGAGTACTCCAGATAATATTTTCTAGAGATGAATCTCTCATTTTTCAGAGTTCAAGCAGCTTAAATTTAATGACTTGTACTCATCTAGATGGATGAAAGCAGAACTTTTTTTAAAAAAAAAAATTTTTGTTTCTTATTTCAGAGCTTTTGTGTACCTAATCCTTGATTCTACCAGCAACAACTTCATTCATGAAGACTGAGGTGTGGGATTTGTCTTTCTCATTATTTTCACATGTCCTCTACTGGAAGATATTAATAAATGCTGTCACTACTTTTCAAAATTATCTTTCTTCTACTAGCAAGTAATTTTTTGTGTTCATGGGCTAGATTATTTTTACAGTCTCTTATGCCTGCATTAATAATCATAATTTCACCTGCTGTATTTTTCTTTAATACGTCAGCATGCACAATGAAAATAAATCTATTCAGGAAGTAGAATTTTAAAAAGTGAAGTTGGATTTTTTAAATTTCTTTTTTNAATTTTTTTTTTTTTTTTTTTTTTTTTAATTAGCAGGTGCAGCTTCCTTTACATACATATTCATATACATACACATTCCTGTACATACATCAGCCAGGAAACTCTTTAAATTATCAGTACATATTTTCAGTAAAGCTAGAAGAACACTGAGGGTCTGAAGAAACCAATCAGTATTTCTTAAAATTCTGACACTCTAGCAAAAGAAAGGTATTTTTGGAATCTTCAGCTTAATATTTATTTCTAGCAAAACATGGCAATTCTTTACTCAGAACTCAAAAATAAAATATAATAAAACAACTATAAAATTTTATTTGTATGAAAAACCTGTAACCAAAACAAATGACATTTTTAATGAAATTGTGAGTTTAATTTTAAAAGACGGAATTTTCCTGTTTAATTTTTTACATGTGATGTGTCCATTTCAATGTAAGAAAGGAAACTATTCTTAAGCAACAATGGATTGAAATTACACCATTCCTGGATGCATGCAATTTCTTCTTCAGAGACTATGTATGGACATACAGATACTGACAGGAATTAATAAGGTGGCCCCTAATTATTTCACATCTAAAATCTGGAAATGTTAATTGATTTTTTGTGTTAAAACGTGCCTATCAACCTACGTTACACATCAAATCCTGATATCTCCATTCTTTACATGCATCTCTGAGCAGAGCACTTACATGAAATATTAAAATATCTTCTTTCAAGATTCCAGTTTTACTGGCTATATCAGGCATTTCACTCCAGGTCTTCTAAATTCCATATTATAATATATTCCTGAAGATTCTTCCCTAAATATTTTTTTTGTTCACTTAAGTGACGCTTTTTTGTTTTCTTCTAATTTAAGTGGAGTAGAATTTCAGTATTTATTTAGATTTTTTTTTTTTAAATTTAATTTGGGAATTACTATATATATATATATAACAATATGTCTGTATATATATTGCAATGTATATATATATTACAATGTTTGTATATTTATTTATTTATTTAGCCAGAAAATACTTCTTATTGTCTAAACAAAATAGAACAATTTCCATTAAAAAGTCCTAGACTTTGATAGGGCACTGATAGGGCACAAGTACTTTGATTTGACATGTTTCTCCAAATACCCCCTTCACCAGAGAGGTGACCTTTCAGTCTTTCCACAGGAGTCTTACCAGAGTTCTCACCTTAGATCAGGGGCCATGTAGAGACACTGTCTTATACTGTTTTATCCTGCTTTTATGACACCTGGGATCAACTTGAAATGGCCTCCTACAAATTTCCAGAATCTGTCAACACTTGTAATGAGTCACTGCAACAAGCCACCCAGTCATTTTATTTTAGAATTTTCCTAGGAATGTGCATTGTGCTCTTCTAGGTTCATTCCATCTGTCCAGAATTATATTTTGTATCTTTCTTCTTTAAAATGTTGTTAATTTATTGATGATCATTGGTGGCTTTTCAAAGTTTGCAATGCTTAGGTATGAAAAAGGGATTAGAACAGAGCAGCAGGCATTTGAAATTATTGTATCTTTATGAATGGTAAGAGGCGATTTGAAAAAGTCAACATATTTTCAGTTTAATTTAAAAGAAAAAGAAAAGTTACAGGATCCTATGACTAGAAATTAAAAGTAGTCTAATTTAGACTCAGTTTACATCTTTAATAGTAAAATTATTTAACCTAAATAAGTGAACTTAGTATGAAGAATTCTTCTTCAAGTGAGATTTTGAAAATTAGTGTTTTCCCTCATAAACTATTCTAATGAACCTTTATAATCCGTTAGGTACAGTAAAAGATTTTTATGGTTGTCCTGTGGAACAGTACTCCAAAATCAGATGGATGATGCACGGTCTGAAAAGAGGTACTCATAGTTAAATTGTTCTAGGTTCCATGTGTAGATTTTAGTAGGGCAAATCTCATTAAAAAAGAAAAGCAAAAAAATCCCAAAAGAACGAAACCCCCAAAACAACATAAATAATTGAAATTCAATTGATGTGTATTAAACAGCCTGTATAAAACAAAAGAAGAATGAAACATAAATAATAAATGAGCTAATTAAGATATATGTTAGCCTGTGGTGGTGTCTGGAATCACCAGTCCAAATAGAAAGTTTGTATCCTTGGGTTTGGAGGGTCTGAACCTCAGGCTGAAGCGTAGCTCGGCGTGGAAGAAGAAAGAGTGACTCTCACGTGGGTTGATGGTAGATGTTTATTGCTCCAGAGAGAGCGCCGGAGAGTGCTCCTCTGGGGTTCAGGTATCAGCTTTTGTATTAGGAGCATGGGGAGGGGCAAGGGTAAGCCATAACCAATACTAGGTAAGGAGGGAGTGACTAAGACAGAAGGACAATACACAGGAATCTGATACATGATACAGGGTTGAGATGCTACAGGCTTTGCCATTCATGTTAGCCCTTCCTACCTAGAATGTTTCAGGTTTCTGGACAGGCACACAGAATGGTTGGCCCACCCACCACCAGGGAAAAACCAAAAGGTTTATTAAGTCAGGGGATAATTTCGACTGCAACATGCACCGCAACATTAGCCCAGTAACCCTGAAGAAAAAAATGATACAATGGTTTTCAATGTCATGTGATCAGAGGACATGTGAGACAGATTGAGAATTTTCTAGTTAATTAGAAATTTCCTTAACTAGAGAGTAGTCAAGAGTTTTTTTTCAGAGGCAGAGAAGAGAATTCATTAAAGTACAATTACTTAAAACACATGGCAATTTTATTTATGTTTTATTATCTGAGATTTAATCTGGAAAAATTCTGAAGGAACATCTTCCACTGAATTCTCTCTCATCATCAGTGATAAGGGCAGGTTACACAAAAGGATGTCAGCTTAAGAACACGTCACGGCATCATACCAGTTTCACTGGCCTGAACTTGGAGATTGAAACCACAGCTTTAATTCACCCTGCAGTCTAGTAAGTATGAATTAAAATGTGTTTGGATTCACAGCTCCCAGCACAGTAAACAGATGTCTAAACTAGGTGACAGCATCCCCTTCAAAATTTGTCTCTGAAGTCCCAGCCCTCTAGGTGTTTTTTTGATTCCTACCTCACCACTTTCATTTAGACACCCTTAATGCAGATGTCTGTACCTCTTAGACATAAACTAGAAAATCTTGATTTCTTCATTGATAATAAAAGACATTAATTCAGATATAAATATCCACATGGGTAAAAACATAGAGTTAGATGATGTGAAATCCACCCTAATTTCCAAAAAACCATGAATTACACAGCTTGAATCTATTTTCATGTATGTGAATCCCAGCTACCTGTATGTTTCCTTTATTCTAACAAATTGCTGGAAAATGTTGATACATTGAATAGCAAGAAACTAAGTTTCTAGACTAATTAAAAAATAAACATTTTATGTTCAATGTATTCCATGTCAAAATTTTGGAAAGTTGTTTTTTACTTCTCTGAGAGCTTTTGAACTTCCTTTTTCAATTATTTAGGGTTCTGGAATATGAAAGTTTAAATATAAGACAAAGTCAACAGGCCCACACTTTACACTACTTACGCTCATAAAGCTATTTCTTGGTTTCTTTTCTCAGTCATGGCTGAAGTTGCCTATTTTTCTAAAGTGCCCATTTTCAATGTGGAGCTGTCATTCCAGCAGAAAGATGAAGGAAAGGCCTTCTCTGTGGTAGTCCAGTGCAGACACATCTGTGGATTTGTGGATGATACATGGAAACTCCATCTAAAATCACAGTCTTCAAAATAAAATCTAGATTACTAAATAACTCAAAAACATGTAAGAAAGATGGCTTCAGTTCAGAGGCTGGGAGTGCAGAACAGTCTGGGATCTACATGGCCAGGGAGCAACTCTGTGGAAAAGGACCTGGGTGTTCCAGTGGACATCAAGCTCAATACGAGCAGTGTGCATCTGCTGTGGCAAAGAAAGGCAACAGGCTCCTGGGGTGCATCAACAGTGACATCACCAGCAGAGATAAAAAATTATTTTTTGCATCTGCTCAGTGCTTGTCGCACCACACATGCATTACTGTTTTCAGGTTTGGTCCCCACCAAGAAAAAATACATTGGTAGGCTGGAGAGGGCTCAGAGAAAGGTCACAAAGATGATCCAAGGACTGAGAAGCTGCCATATGAGGACAGGCTGAGAGAAAAGAGTTTGTTCAGTCTTGGGAAAAGGCATCTTTGGAGAGACCCTGTCCCACTATTTAAAGGGTGCCCACAAGGAAGTTTTCAAGGAGTCACATGGAAAAGATGAGGGGTCATGAGCACAAGTTGCTCTTGAAGAGATTCTGATCGGACAGAAGAAGAAAATTTTTCACAATGCCATTGGAATAATGCCCTCAGGAAAAGTGGTGAATTCCCCAGTGTTGGACACTTTTAAGACTGAGTCAGACAGCGTGCTGTGCCATGTTATCCAGATTTCGCTTTGCCAAAAAAAGTTGGACTAGAAGATCCCTGAGGTCACTTCCAACCTGATATTCTATCATTCTATGAGTCCATGATTTGTAGCTACTAACTGTAGCTTGGCTTTATAGAAGAAAAAACTGACACTTTGAATCATGAGTCATCTGCTTTTTCTGGCCAGACAGAGTACCCTTGACATAGACTCACTTCATTTCACTGTGCTGAATTGTAAAGTCTGGATGCCAGCTTTATAGAGGGGAAAAAAAAAAACCAAAAAAAAACCAAACTCTACTCTCTGAGTGTTCCTATAGATCTTAACTGAGTCTCCTTTCCAATAGACACAGCGCTAAAATAATATCTAATGAAAATAAAGTACTTTCTGTTCTTTGTTTTAAACTATGGCTATGTCCCATATATTTATTCCTGAATTAGATGAGTTTGGAGGATCTGGATGGAAACGATACAACCTTATCCATAACCACTACTATGAGTCATGATAATTAAGTAAAATTATAGTTCAATTTTTTGTGTGTGTGCTTCTTGAGAAAATTCTATCAGCTTGAATCATAAATACATTAAAATATAGTCTTAAAATTAAGAGAGAATAAGATTCACTCCCTTACATTTCCTCCCCTTCCTCTTCATAATGTATCTACCAATCTTTGCAGAGACATAGTAAATCTGACTGTGTGTTCCCTGCTGCTCTATCTTTTTTGACCTTTTTAGCATGTGCCTGAGAATGTTGTCTCAGCAGAAAAAGACAAGTTACCTATAAGACCAAGCAGTTAGCTGGGGGAAAGTGTATTAGTAAAGTGGCTGCTGTATGCCAAGGAGAAAGCAGAAGAGAGAATGAGGCAAGCTTTGCTTGCTCTGCAGTTCTTTAGAAGCTGCTGAATTCTGTCTGGCCCCTCTCTGGCTCCCTAAAACAACTCCATAATGACTAAGGAGGTAGTTGCAGTTAATTAGCCCCGAAGATCACAAAGTTTTTGTTGCTCTTAAAAAAATGCCTTATATTCTCCCTAGATATAACAAAAACTTCTGTCATCTTTCCATTTACTTTCCTTTACAGTTCCTATGAGAAATTATCCATTAGTTACTTCAGCTTCTGGCTAAAGTGCCCTACGAAGAGAAGACCGCACTTTTCTAGTTTGTAATTGCTCACACATTCTGCTCCAAAGAAAAAACTCCTACCTCTTACCCCAGACAAGAGCAATTCTCTTCACAGCACATGCTAGTTCTTTCTGGGGTAAGGTTAATTTTCTTCTTAGTCACTGGTATGTGGCTGTGTTTTGGAAAAAAATGTGTTGAGCACACGGTTGATGATATAAAAATGTTTTTATTATTGCTGAGCAGCTCTTATACAGAGGGGCATTTTATGGCCTTTTATGCTGCTCATACTCTACTGCTGGCAAGGAATTATGGGTGCATGGGAAGCTGGGAGGAGACACAGCTGGAACAGGTAAGTCCAACTGACCAAAGGCATATTCCATACCATATGCTCACTACATAAAGTGAGGAAGGAAGAAGAAGAGGCAGGATATTTGGAGTGATGGCATTTGCCTTCCCAAGTAACTGTCAATGCATAATGGGGCCCTGCTCTCCTAGATAAGGATGAACACCTGCCTGCCCATGGGAAGCAGTGAATGAATTCCTTGTTTGTTTGTGTGCATGGTTTTGCTTTCTTCATTAAACTGCTGATCTCAATCCATGAGTTTTCCAGCTGCTATTCTTCTGATTCTCTCCTGATCTTGCTGGTGGGGTAGTGAGTGAGTGGCTGCGTGTGACTTGGTTGATGGCTGCTGTTAAACCATTATGCATCTTAAGATAATCTGAGAGATGCTGGAGTGTCATGAAATCTTAAATTCAATGATCCTTTCTGTACCACCCCTTACAACACACCTACTAAGAAGACACAGGAAAACAGTAAAATAGCTTTGTTCAAATCATAAATATATCAAAAATTGTAAAAAAAAAAAAAAAAAAAA
>VXBN01005452.1:55842-88371 GCA_013397395.1 Sinosuthora webbiana
GAAAAGAAGTAACATTGTAGGTTTCCATACGTAATTCAAAAAAATATGAATTGCACTAGGCAACAGTAAAAATAACTTACAGTTCAGGCACAATTTCCTTTAGCAGAAAGCCTCATGCAATAAATTTTATCTGCAATTTTAGTATCTTTCTTAATTCCACACTAGTATATTAAATGAGCTAACATAGCAGCAGTCTGATAAATATTTTATATATTCTGACTGGATAAACAGATTCAGATGCATCCCAGTGCATGATGGCTACCATTAGTCATAGTCACCTCTTTATGGCCTCAGCCTTCTGGAAAATTTAATTCATTTGTTATGCTCTGTGCATAACCTGACAACCATGAATATAATAGGCATTTGTTCTTTTCCTGCAAGTCAGGTCACAATGTCCAAGTGTTCACACTGCACATTCAGTGTTACTGAGCAGGGAGCACTGTGCTCATGCTGATGTCAGATAGGAAGCTGAAATCATTCAGGACAAGGAACTTTTACCAGTGCTTCATGGACATCCATTTCCACAGAAGCTGAGGAACAACACAGACTCCAACACTTCTGAGTCTCAGTATGAATACAATTTGACCTTGTTTCCTTTAAAAGGGCAAAACAGAGCAAGTAGGTTACAAAAAACTTAAATTAAACATATTAATAGGTTAACCCAAACTCTGATTGTTATGCNATGCAGAAAAAAAAAAAAAAAAAACAAACCAACAAAAAAACAACATAGCAAAAGAGTAAAAAAAAAGGAAAAATCAGCAAATTGACTTGTTGCACCTTCAAATCATCTGGGTTTTATTAATGCAAAAACTACACAGATATTTTTGAATTTTGGAAAGAACACATTGCCACCAATAGGAACAAAACTTTATTCAGTCAGAAAGGGCAAAAGTTGAAGTATTTTCTACCCCCCAAGAAAACAAAACAATCCAAACAAAAACAAAAACAAAACCAAAAAACTTAACAAGTAATAAAACAAACGAGGAGACAGAAAGGAGGGAGCAGATGGGAGAAAGTGCCTATCCTAGGCATATTGAGAGAATTTACCTAGTAGCAGGACTAGAATAAGGTCCTGTATCCTCAAGGAGCTTTCACCATTTTAAAATCTTGTTGATCCCCTTCCTCGAGAAGAAAAAAAAAAAAAATAAAATAATAGAAGATAGCAGGGAAACAGCCATGCATATTGCTCTCTTTTTAAAAGTACTTAAATGCAATTTAGACTAAAGGACTAATGTGTAAGTATAATCGTATTGTAAGAATTGTCCCACTTTTTGTAGTCAGAAAAAAACCTCAATGCAGATAGCACTTATAAAAAAATCACCTCATCACCCTGCCTTAAAGTAGACCAGCGATCATGTAATTTGGAAATGTGAATTGTAGCTTTTTCTGTTAATGGACTCAGATGGAAAACAAGTGTTTTGCTTCTCTGAAAGTGACAGGATTGTTACTTTGTGTTTTCTTATTAGAACATATTTCTACCTATGTGTCACTTAACGGGCAGCAGGTTCAAATTCCTTTGTGGTGCTGTATTGCTGTATTGGGTGCAGGTGTAAAGGTTTTGGTATGTGGAGAGAGCTGCAGATGTGGCCTCTGTTAGGAGCTACAGAGGCTGCCCTGATCCAAACACAGACGTTTCCAGTTGGCTCTGACAGACCCACTACAGGGCAGAGCTGAGCCCAGCAGCCACCACGGTGGCAGCTCTGGGAATAGGTATTTTAGAAAAGGCAAAAAATTTCACATAAAAGAAAGAGTAGATTTTCTGTTCTTTTTACATTTTATGAGGATAGTAATATTTATAGGCATCACAACACAGATACAAAAGAAGCGTGGTTTGAAAGTAATGACAAAAGTACAGTAGTTAGAAATCTGGTCATAGGGTTCTGCTTAAAGAATGAAAAAATAATTACATAGATATGGAAGATATTCCTCATATGGAATAAGACAAACAAGCCTTAAAATCCTTTAAAATCTTCTTTGCCAATCTCAATGACCCCCTATTTCCACTCTATATAGTCGGTGATTAGATACCTACTTCACAGGTGGTTGCCTACACTGCTCATGCCTAACTTAAGGTGTCTAAATCTGGAACTAAATCCAAGTGCTACTTACCGAACTCAGGTTTATTCCAAGGTCTTAAAATAAACTTAATTACAGGACACAATGGACTTCTATATACAAACAAACAAAAAACCCCAAACAAACAAAAAGATAAACTGCAACCGCAGAAGAAGATGCATAGCCTCCTGAATTTATGCAGGAAAGTGGAGAAATATACATACATAGAATGGCACAGAGACATCTGTGCAAACCCTCATATGTTCAAAAAAAGTAAAACAGACATCAGATAAGCTTTTAATACTCTAAAAATCACACATTTTATGAATTTTTTACAATCTAGTGGCTTAGTTTTATCTTATATATATATGTATACAGATATGTAAAGCTGATAACTGAATAATTTCAAAGTCTTTGTACTCCTTCAAAATGGGAAAAGAAATTTGTCCATCAGTAGGAGAAGAATATCTTTCTTTTTATTTTACATCTAAAGTTGATATTTTTCAGCACAATAATTCTCAAGACCAGTCTTTTATAAACACAAGAGTTAAGCTTGTAATGAATTTTTGGAACAAGAGATCAGCTAGTTTTATTAACCTAGTATGCTGTAGCCTGATTACAAAAAAAAAGGAATTATGGAAGATTCTACAATATTTTAATGACTCATAAAATTGTGGTTGTAGATTGGCATATCTATAATTACGAAAACTAACTCCTCTAATTCAGTGCAGACATTACAGGAAAATTCCATTAGCAAACTACAAAATAATGCAATATTTATATGCTAGCACATAAAGGAAGAAAACAATTTGACAAATTGTATTTCCATTTTGGTTTGTGTTGTCTTCTCAGAATGAAATACAGGTCATAAAGAAGAATATCAGATCATAACACCAAGTACTGTCTTGAATCACTTGCTGTTTTTTTCTTTTTTGTTCCTTGTTCAGTTAAGTCAGAAATAGTTATTTTCAAATTATCACTTTCCTCTGCAATGTCTAGGGCAGTACTGCTCACTCCAACTTCTGAACCTTCTTTACATCAAGCCGAAAATCTTCCCTTTTTCTAACTGTTTCTCTGGGAATTCAACAGTCTCTCTCCCCAAAACTGCTCATTGTGGCTTCTGCCCCTTATACCTTTCATCAAGGTAAGGAAATAGGGGTGGGAAAACATAAAATGATCAAAACCCCTTTCAGTATGCAAGGGTGATAGAATTCAACTCTTGTCAATCTCAGATTTACGTCTGAGCTTGTGATTTTATTTTCCTCATTAAATCAATAGGGAGAAATGAGCACCTAAAAGGTTGATTGATTTGTCAACTGTTGAAAGCATCTCTTGTAAAGTCAGCTGAACTATGTTTGGAGAATTCAATTTCCATACAATGACTTCAAAAGGAGTTTGACATGTAGTAGCTTCAGATATCTGATTCAACATGTAAGATTTCCATTAGGTGATTTAGAGGTTTAAAGTCATGGTCTTGGCTTCATCTATAAAGTCAGTAGAAAGACAGAATGATATGGTTGAAATAGAGAAAGAAAGAAGCATAGGATTTAAAAGAAAAGTAATTGTTTATTGGCACATTAAAAGAATCAGTTTAGACCATGGACTCTGTTTTGATTATTATATTTTGATTATATTCATGAGACCTTAATGTTAAAAAGTGATGAAATTATTAAGTGTGGAAAATATCTGAGTCTGCATTTCTTTTGGGTTTGTGGGTCTTGGGCTTTTTGTGACTTTTTTTGCTTTTTGTTTTTTTTTTGTTATTAATAAGCTAGGATACTCAAATAATATTAATGAGTGATGAAACAAAAGAAGAATTAATGAGGGTGTGCATTTGCTCCTATAGGAAAATAAGAAAATCCATAAGTAAAATTAATGCTTCATTAATCCAAGAATCGTTTGCAGTAATTGATTATTATGCTGGCTCATAGACGAGTTCAGCTTTAGCCTATTTCAGCTTTAGCTTCAGTGATTTAAAAAAAAATCCTCAAATTTTGCCAAGAGACTTGCCATGAACAAAAAGACACAGGAATAAAGCAGATGCAGAGCAGGCATACTTTGCCATAGTATAGTTGTGGGGGTAAAATTCATCTTACTAAGTATTCATGTCTTTGTTACAGCTATCTGCAATCTGTTAATCTAAGATAGGTCTATAGTTAGGGGAGAATCACTTGTCAAAATATGACCAACAGATGCAGATGGAATCCTGAATTTGAAAAACGGTGCAAATTAGGGCAAAGTCATTTTCTACAGAGATTTATCAAAAGGTTGGCAAATGTATGTTTGATAGAAGCTTCTATTTTTGAGGGGAAGCCTGTAACTTCTGGCCAAGCTAATATCAATTTACCTTGGTAAACTCGACTCCCTTTATCCTACTTTTCAAAGAAACCTGAAATCTAGCTTTTTAAGATGCCAAGTCTACTAGCCCTCCAAAGAAAAACAAATATCAGTTATACAAGTGTACAGTTTGGGGAAAGTGATTAAAATATTACAATTAAAATTTAGAGATGTACGGTTTTACTTGAAAGATGTTCACAACTGAAATGGAGAACAGATCTGAGGATTGACCACTTTATTCAATGTCTATGATTAATACCACACCTTCTGTGACATATAAATGTATTTCAATTGTAATTGCAGTGAACTGGGGCTCTAAATCAATTAATAACAAACCAACTTGAAAAGACAAGAAAATCATCCTTATGCTGATGCTTTCCACTAGGGTAATGGTACAAATATTATTTGTATTGACATTAATCATTTTCTTGGTTTTGAAATTTTCAATTATACATTGAAGTAAGTTTGAAACTTACTTCTATTTATATGTTTTTGTTGTTGTAGAATAAATGACTATTAATGTTGCAGTATGACTAAAACATACCATGGATTTCATAGATTAGGCAGAGCACAATCTATGTTGAAATGTCTTATTTAGTGAAATAATTTTTCTTTTGAATAATTTATTTTTAATTAAAGAAACTCCAACACCCACATGCTGTGATACAGACAGAATTTAGTTTTCTTATTAAAACCAATGTGGCTAATCAAATCAAACCTTGCAATATTTCTGTCTTCTACACTGATTTAAATTTTTTCCCAACGGCATAGGAAAATTGAGGAAAGAAAAAATCTTTTCTGATTTTGTTTCAGTTTATTTTCATTTACAACTTACTATTGTCAAATACTCTCAGGCATAGATGGCCCCAATTTAGAATTTATTACTTAATTATGGTGTGGCATTCATCAGTTTGCATCTAAGATGGTGATGGTCATGGTAAGATTTGAAAATAATAAGCTCTGGCTTGAAACCAAAGTTAATGAATGTTTGTATATCCCTTAAAATTTCAAACATTCATGAAGAAATTTTTTGTCCCCTCCAGTTTTTATGGATTATACTTCAAGAAAGTTTGAAAAAGGTGTACGATGTCTTGTTTTCACAGTGTTGCTACCCACATTGCCCCCTCCTTGCTCCTGTAATCCATGATGCGTTTCATTTCCCAACCTGTTTCCACCTCTATTCTGCTACTTCACTCTTGACATGATTCACCCTACATGGTTACCTTACTCCTGTATTAAAACCTTTCTTTATCTTTTCCTTCTAAATTATTTCTTCTTCTATTCTGCAACCAGAGTTTCCATGACAAAGTAATTGATAACAAAATTTAGAGAGATGGTGTCTGCACCTGAAGAAACACCACAGAAAAATACTGGCCATCGAATAAGTCCTAAAAAAAGTAGATATTTCTAGCATAGACACCAACAAATTGAAATCTATTATTAAGTAAAAATAAACTATATGAGGAAATATTATACAGCAAAGATACAAAAAGGAGACAAAGTGGAGAACCCTAGTGCCCTCTCCTCAACCCCAAGGATAGATAAACCTTTCCTTGGAAAGCTGATATTCATAGGGAAATACATATTTCTCCTGTCTTTCAAGATAATCTTAGAATCTTCTTTTCCAAAACTGCATTTTTAAACTATCCTTCCCATCCATCTTTAAAGGAAAGATGGTTTTCTCTACAGCCTGATGTTAAAACAAACAAACAAACAAACAAACCAAAACAAAAAACAAACAAAAAAACCCCAAAAAAACCAAAACAACAACAAAAAAAACCAACCCAAAAAAAGCACAAATGGTGTCTTTTGATGAAAATCTACCACTAATCACTTTTGCTGCACCAAGCTGCCAGGTCCTTCCTCAATTTCCTTAGTATAAAGGACTTTCTTTTACCACTTAAAAATACCTGATTTGCAAGAGTGATAAAACATTCTAAGTTTTATGGATTTTCTGGAACACCTAATGAATATACAGTGCAACAAATTCCAGTGAAAAGACAATTATGTGACACATAATATTTAGAAAATCTATCTTCTGGAGATAGAAGGGTTGTTTTATTTTTTTAAGCTATATTGCTTTGTAGAGGACATCTATTAGTGAAATGTTACTTTCACAGGGTGATGGGGGGGATTTCTTCACAATTTCTATTTTATGTGTGTAACGATTATTTTAGATGCAGTGCTAATGGGTCAGATCTTCTTCCCTAAATAGAAATTATGAATATGCATTATGCTGTGCCTATGATGGTTAGTGAAAGAAACAGGAATCTGCTCCAAGGCCATGTGACACTGAATGGTTTATGTCAATGCTATTTGGGAATAATTCCATAACAACTAATGCTTTTTGGAAAAATGCAGCTGCAGACTTTCAGAATAAAGCTGGAGAGCTCCCCCACGTTGAAGCAACATGAACTTTCAGGGGTCTTCTGAGTGCTTTTGTTCAGGCAGAAAAATATGAGGAAAGTAAGATACCTTTAATTAAGAAAAATTTTATAGGTTTTTTTTTGTTTGTTTGTTTGTTTGTTTTGTTTTGTTTTATATGAATTTTTAGAGAAAAATAGTAGCAACTTTAAAATGAGTGTTAAAATAACCAATCAAGGAGAATCAGTCAGTCATCACTGTTTCTTAAGATGTCCTGGTACTTCAGCTCTCTTCCCCAGTCCACAAGGGTGAGGGATAAAGAGAGGGGGGCTGAGTGAGTGGATGCCTGTTTTGTAATCTCCATCTGGGCTAAAAACTACAACACAGGAAGAAAAAAATTACATTTTTAATAGCAGTTCACAATTTGTTCTCAATCCCCTTCCCTCAACCAACCAACCAACATGCCAATGTTTTTTGCATCACTAAAATTACACTTTTAGCACAAACTAATGAACACAACAAGTGATAGGTGGAAAATTTTTAATATTTCCTCAGGTATTCTATGTACATGCTCTGTTGGCATTTCATTGTTTCATTGTAAGTTACTATCTTCTGAAGTGCTGTACCAAAGCTTTAGAAAAATTCTTTCAGAAAAGGACAATTTATTCACTGATACCTATATTGTATTTCTGCCATGTCTGTGTTAGCCTTGCAGTACAGATGGAGGTATTTATGCCACAGTTTCTAAGTTCTTCTGGCAACTTTTCAAAGCTGCTTTATTGTTACTGAACATTGTGAAGCGCTTTTGCATCATGTTCCTGTGATCTAGCTTTCCATTTCACTGAGGTTTCATTTGCTGATACAACCAAGCTATACACTTACTACACATTCAATTCTGGTACTTCTGAATAATGGTGTACATATAGTACAAGGAGATCTATGAGGAAAATAGAAGAAACACACTCACCTCCTCCACAGTCCAAAGTTTATTAATTTAATCGTAGAGCAATTTGCATTGTCTCACAGTACTAGAAGAGAAAAGAAGAAAGCCTTATTTTAATTCCAGAAAAATACTATGAAATATTCAAATTTCTACTTGCAACAAATTTTATTATTCAAATATCAGAAATTATATTGTTTTGTCCTAAAATCTAATTTTAGACAGGAAGTTTAAGTTTACAGAATTCACACTAATAAAACAACAAAATCTAAACCAACCAATTTGCATATAAGCATTGTGAAGTCCTACTGATGTTTCAAAACTGTATCCAGTCTATCTTCACATCATAGACTATTGGTCACTAATATGTAGATCCTAAAAATAAGTTTTCTAGCAGTTGTGGAGGGTGAGGAATTACTGGATTGAAAAGTGGCAGCTTGAGGACTCCCTGTGGGTTGTAAGAGTTTGCAAGATGTAACTTCCTCAGAAATTCCTTCTCTATTTAGTTATTGATTTAGTCTAATTAACAGCAATCATCACTTCAGTCTGAGATTCCTACATACGTAGGGAAGGGTACATACATACGTAGGGAAGGGTACATACATACATAGGGAAGGGTACATTTTCATACATAGGGAAGGGTAACAGGAAGAATTGTCTTAAACTGATGGTGTGTAGTGTAAGAGATGATCATAAAAATGTTTAGGGATAGTTATTTTCTATGAAAACAGTAGACAAATGCTCTATAAAAACAGAAAAAAAATGAAGATTTTTTTTTTTGTCTCAGAACTTATATGTTAAATGTGGTAAAAGAAATAAGAATTAGATTCCTCTCTCTTTAGGCAGTAAAATCAAGTAATCTTAAATATTTTAAGCAATAAAACCATGTTTATCTTGCTGTAAAAATGTAAGATTTTGTCAGTTTTCTTCTATGTCTGATGCTCAAAGCCATTAGATTTTATCATACAATGGTGGAGGATTAAAATTCTGAATTTAAAGGTTCTTCTTAAACTTTTCTGAAATGGAACATTACTTTTAAAACAACCTTAAAAAAATCTTTATGTTAAAATATGCAGCATGACTTTCTACAACTCTGGAAATTTATTGCAAATAAAAAAAAATGGCCAGCATTTTCAGAGACTTGAGCTGGTCTTCCATAACCACCAGCACTTTAAAGGGTTCAATCTTATTTATATGGATGTGTAAGAAAATGCTGCCTAAGCTGCCCATTATTGAAAATGCTGTGCCCAGAATTTTAACTCACTCCGAGCAATTCAGCATGTCACTCCAGATTTGAGGGAGAGCCGCAGTGCAACTGCCTGTCAAATATCAGATTTACTTTAAAATTGCTTTAATCACTTCTACGACAACATAGAGTTTTGGATTTACAACCAGGGCACAGGAGTGGTGGTGGGGGTGAGAGAAGTGAGTGAGCCAAACGTGTGTCATAACAGAAGTAGACCAGTGTAATAAAGAAGTTTGAATCCAACATCATCCATACAGGAAAATCAAAATCAGATTTTTTTAAGAGATATTGATAGTCTCAATCTTTTTACATAGCTGAACCCTGAAACCTGGGAAGAGTTATATTTGAAGAATCCTAAACAGAATTTCTAAGTCAGCAGTTAGAAGTGCCTTTGGTTGTATATCCCAGAACACATTACTCCTTTACTAGGAAACACTTCAAGAAACAACGTTTCCAGAAGAAATGGACAAACATAACAAATGGAAGAAAAATATAAAGACATGAGCAATGGTTGATGTATCTTCTTAACATATATATATATATAAAACATATNCATATATAATGTATATATTTCTGTGTATGTACATACATGTGAACAAACATACACGCACACATATATATACATTACAGCATGTATAGCAAGCACACTCTATACAGATCCTGCATTTATTGTATTTTTTTATTACTCTTGTGGTGTTAGTTCTTCTTTCTAATTTTTGCTCTTTTGTCCTTTCGTCTCTGTTCCTTTTGCCAATCACTCCAGTGCTATCATATATCTTCTGTACATTATTATCTTTCTCTTTCTTGATGTGCAGACATTAGTCCTCTTTCAAGTGAAGGTGACGTTATCTTACTTTCTCAAACACCTTGTAGAGAAATATATTAATTCCTGAGAACCATACAACTACTTCAGATTGTTTTGATTAAGTGATAAACCTGAAGTACAAAATTTTGCCTTTATAGAATGAAAAGTATTCTGAAATAATTTGCTACGTTAGAAACCTAGTCCATGATTTTTTTTTGGTGTTACTAATAGTATAAACACACTGTCTGAATCAAGATTGTAATATTACTTAGAGAGGTTGTATAATGCATTATATGTAACATACTTTGCATAGTTGTCCCTAAAGCTCAACCATAAACTACCAGAAAATTGTTGTCGTTTATGTGTATTTGTAGAATTTTTCCATAACCTTAAGTCACTGATGACTTTTTTCTTTGTTGGTTTGCTGTCAGGTGCATATATAAATACGATGGCATATGCATGACCACAGAGTAGTTGGCATACTGTACACTCATTCTTTAATCCCTTAGTAACTTGCTTTGTTGAACACTGCCTTCCCTCCTGACCCCATTTTGCTATGCAGTGAATGCTAATATGCAGCTGAATGGAAGAGTCAGAGGGCAATCAGACACTTAGGAGACGAGAAGCTAGTCAGTCTGACAGGAAAGGGTAACTGCACCAGAACTGTGGTCCGTTCCATGGTATGAAGAAGATAAAGGAGAAAGGCAATTGATCAAGTTTATGTTAAGTACGAGATTAAAAGTTTTTTTGTATTACATTATAACCAAAATTTTATATTCAAAATTTCAATTCACTCCAGCATCTAAGTGTGTCATTCCATTTTTGACTTTATCAGGCTTCAGAAATTCTTTCAAAAGGAGTAACAACAAGCTGTTTCCTACTTAAAGAAATATAGCCTTCTGTGACACCTATTGTAATTTCAGCTGATGTATCACAGTTCTGTTCAGACTGAGAAACACGTTTAACCATGCAACAGAAAAAACTTAGGTTATTACTAATCTTATACTTTCCCTGATGTTTATATGATTAGGTGATGTAGACCATGATTTTATTTGGGTTTTTATTTCATATGTGAACAAAACAATAATAATAATAATAAAATACTACAGAAATCACAGACCTATTTGTTAGGTCTGTGAAATACAAAAATCTTCTTTATTTTGTGAAGAAAGGAACTTTTCTTTTCTTCAATAAATATTCTCAAACCCAAAGCAAATCTGCCTTTATCATTCTCCCTTACTTTTTTTACTTGTATAACTTTCTTCACTTTTAGCTGGTTTATACAGCTTCCCTTAAGCTTGTTCATGAATTACTTATGAGCCCATTTTGCCTCAATTTCCATATTTCTGTTTTTAATCAGTTTCTTTATCACAGTTGAGGGATGCATTTAGGCTATCTCTTACCACATTCAAACTGTTCCAGTGTGAAGTGTATATATTTCATCACTGTCTCAGTGCAACTTTAATTTTAAAATTAACACAATTTATATCAGTTTGAATGAGATTATACAAGTATTTAAATACTACTATTCTACTAGCTGAAACCTAAGTATTCATTCTAACACTGTCTCCAGTGATGTATAGGTTGTCTCTGCAAAGAGCAGGAAAGCTTAGATAAGAAAAATTACTCACTAAAACCAAAGTCTGAGTCAGGATTAGAATGAGCACTAAAGTTATCACACATTTTTTAGGTTGTTTTAATCATAAGAACTTACGCTTATAGAATCACAGAATTGTAAGGGTTTGAATGAACCTCTGGAGATCATTTAGTCCAACTCCAATTCCAAGGCAGGATCACCTAGAGCAGGCTACACAAGAGTGCATACAGGTGGGTTTTGAATGTCTCTGGAGAGGGAGACTCTACGACCTCCCTGGGCAGCCTGTTCAGTGCTCTGCCATGCTCAGTGTAAAGACACTCTTCCTCATGTTGAGACAAAACTTCTTTTGCTTTAGTTTATGGGCTTTCCTCCTTGTCCTATTCTTTGGCACTACTGAAAGGAATCTGGCACCATATTCTTGACAGTTGCTTTTAAGGTGTTGGCCCTGCACAAGTCTCCTCAGCTGCTGTTGCATAAGCTGTGGGCTCCTGGCCACTCCTGAATCTTAAGAGGTTTTCCTGATTCAAGAAATCCTCCTGTACACTGCTTTAGGGGACTAAATTGTTCCATTGCTTATCATGCTGGCATGAGAATTGCTTACTTTGCCAACTGCCAAGTCTTTTTTAAGCATCATACTAACAAAATAGTGAAGTAAAATGAGAAAAGTACAGAAAGAATAATTATGCGCAGAGTCATTTTGGACTCAGGACATTGTTTTAGCAATAAGGCCACCCCAGCCTGCTCTGCAAAGGGCAGCCTTTGAAGTGTTTATACCAGCCATTTAAGAAGTGAAGGCAACCCATATTCCTAGGGTTAAGGATTCATTCCTGATCTTCTTGGTTTGCAGTTATAAAAAGCCAGGAGGAGAAGATTACATTAAAACTTACTTTAATTTCAAACCAATTTGATTTCTGTAGTTTGGCATAAAACATTTGTATGAAAACATACAGATCAGAATGTAAATTCAGAATAAATAGAATTTTAGAATTATAGACTGTCCTGAGCTAGAAGGGACCCACAAGGACCATTGAAAGCCCAACTCCAGGCCCTGCACAGGACAATCCCAAAAATTATTCCATGGGCCTGAAAGTATTGTTCAAATGCTTCTTGAGCTCTGTCAGGCTTGTGCTGTGACTGTTTCCCTGTGGGTCCTGATCCGCTGCCTAACCACCCTCTGTGTGAAGAGCCTTTTCCTGATATCCAAACTAAACCTCCTCTAACACAGATTCAGGACATTCACTCAGGTCCTGTCACTGGTCACCACAGAGAAGAAGAGATCAGTGTCTGTCCCTTTTCAGACCCTTCACGAGTAAGTTACAGACTGCAATGAGATCACTCCTCAGTCTCCCTTTCTGCCGGCTGAACAGACCAAGTGGCCTCAGCCATTCTTCACATGGCTTCCCCTCCGGACCCTTCACTATCTTTGTTGCCCTTTGGAGGGCACTATCTAATAGCTTTACAACCTTCTTTTTCCCAGAAATAAATGTTAATGATATGTGCTTAAAATTGGTAGTGGTGCTACATCTTCAACACAGCTGTTAATAAAGCGTAAAACAAAAATTATCTTTTCTCTTTTTCTTTTTTTTTTCCCTAAGATGCGAGCAAATCTATATTATTCTTAAAATCAGTTTTATATTTCCATGTGTATAGAACACCAGTTGATAATTTCTGTGATTTTAAGATTTGGGTGAGGGACAGAGGAGATGTGTAGAATGTTTGAGGGCACCAGTATGGTGCACCATAAATGTCCCTGACTAGCAAACCTGGGGCTTTCACCTACACATCCTACCCATGGGCTCAAAATTCCAGCCTGGGTCTTCAGATATTGTCTGAATGATGTTTTAGTCTCAGTGATCTCCAGCTCAGCTGTAGCAGTACTGGATCCCATGGATTCTGATCTGAAGGCTTTTTTCCTGGCTTGGCCTCAGCTCTGTCTTGTCTCTGGGGTCGTGCCTCAACATCCCAGGGCTGTTTCTGATCTTGACTCACCTCATCAGGCTTGACCTTATGCCCTCTAAACCTGAAAATTACCATAAACCTGTCCTTTTCAAGTGTCTGTGATCAAGGTTTTAAATCTCAATTAATTTCACTTGCAATTATTTTGTTTTCTTTTCTAGTTTCTTGATCATTTACTTGCATAATAATCTTATGCAGGAACTCTAACTTTGACTAGAAGCAATTGGGAGATTTAAGTGCATACCAGTTGCTATCAGACCAAGAAAGCCTGGAAAATTTAATGGGAGGTTACAAAGTGTGGAGCATGGCAAGGGTGGTGAAGCATGTTCAGACTAAGTAAAACTGGCAGCACAAATAGCTTTTAAATGGATGTATAACCTTTTTAAAGGTTAGCTATTCATTCTTCCTCTTTCATTTTTATCTGACTGAAATAAAGGCCTCCATAAGTCCAGTGAAATATGAGGTACCCTGGGAAATTGACTGAAAACATCAGAGTATATTCCTGAGTACCAGAAAGACAGACTTTGAGCATCTGAAGGTTTTTTTCAGGTGTGTAAGACATTGGTTGATTCTCTTTCTCATCCTGTTCTTTCCCTCTTTCATATGAGTACATCTTGCCACTGTATATATTCTTTAACTTTACTAATTTTCAATGTTATTCCGACCTCTGTGGCTCTCATACTATCAAATGCTCCCAAAACTTTACCTTTCCTTCACATCTTAGCAATTAGGCAAAACATTATTTGTTTTACAAGCATTGTTAGAATTATGAACCTAAAAATATATTTTTTTCTGTATTTATAGACATTTAGTTAGGTATCGTTTTTCAAATCATCTGTGTACCCATGTTCTATACTCTGGATGAGATTTAGGGTTGACCCCTGAATATGCACCATAAAATCATCCTCTCCATCATATTTTTTCCCACTCCTCAGCTTTTTCCTCTCTTCCTGGTAAGTTCTGGTTTCTTTCATAACAAATTTAACATCTTGTCAAGAACAGTGTAGCAGGACAAAAAGTCAGAGCAGTTGCCCTTTTAAAATTATTAGGGTTTCATGATTTCCATTATCTTTCAAAGATAATAGGCAATAGTTTCACAAAAACATCTTCCACCTCTCTTACAACAGGCTGCTGTACAGGTTTGTCAATTGTAATGTGTTTTTACGAGTAAAAGTTTCTTAAGTAATCCTTGATTATCATCTGCTGATGATGATTTTCCTCCACCTTTCATTAATCACAAAAGCCTGAAACACCTTGTTGGTGAAGACTGAGGAAAAAACAGCATATCTAGTGAGGCTTGAAAGTCCTTTTTTCCTTTCATCTTCAACAGTTAGCAAACAAACTTAACAAAATTGCTTCACTTAAGTTTTCAGGGTAGAAAGTTTATCAGAATTTTTTTTTTTTTTCCCTTCCTGGAATTTGATTTGAATACACATCACCTATAAGTTCACTTACAGTGGATTCAGATGCTTTCAGGAAAAACAAATTCCTTTTTTCCTCTCACAATGCAAAAATAACTGCAAAAGAATGCCTTTATTTTTACCGTTGTTTTGCTCTGTATGTATTTTATTCATTATCATAATTCAGATTTGAAAGTATTTTACAAATACTTAATTAGCAGCAAGTTTCCTCTCCATTATATTTATTATCTATATAATATATTATTTATATTATCTACTGCTTTTTATGCTCTAATTATGCTGATATTACACTACCCTATAATTTAAAATATTTCCTGGAAAGGAGAATAGTCTTAAGTCTGTATAACAAAAAAATGCAAGGGATTCATTACTGTTGATTTAGATTTCAGGAAGATGAAACCAGGGAGAACATTTGCATAAACCTATGTATGTGTGCTATGAAGAATTAAAACATTTTAGGGATGTAGTTATTTAATTTAAAGAATTATATTTGATCACGTGAGAAATTTAGGGCCAGGAATCTGGAGAAACGGAGGAACAGTCTCATCACATGATCTATTCCAAATTTAACATGACAGGATCTGAATTTCCATCACTGAAATAACTATAAAATTATTATATGAATACTTCATGTGGTATTATAATAATCTGCTTACTGATGGTAGTTTCATGGATATCATATCCATAATTAGCACACACTGGACTACAGTTCAAAGCTCAGTTAAATAAATCTGAATTTTGTGATGTTTCATTTCAAGACTATTCTGCTATGATACTAAAATTATGCTATGCCAACACTGATACATGCTTGAAATGACTGAATTTGAGTTTCATGTGACATCCAGCACAATAGCTACACAGCACCATTAATCAACATCGAAACCTTGCATTTTTTACCTTATTGAATGCTTTTTAGATTTTTATTATTCGCTTTCGTTACTTTTTCTTCATCCAGAACTATGAAACAACACTGAAGACTATCTTTTTCTCAAACATGTAGTTTTTACTTTGCATGTATCTGAGAACTTATTTTTTAAAAGATCATTAGGCAGCCTTGACATTCACTTGCTGCAGAACAGATATGAATTTGAATATTTAGGTTCTCAAACAAATTTTAAAAGGGTTTAGGCATGTAGCTCTATGCAGTATTAAATATTTTCAGAGCACTTAAAACTTGAATTTTTCATGTGAGTATAATTTTTTGATTATATCTTCTGGAGTTAGGCCTAGGTATAAATGATAATTATTATTAGGAAAAGCAGTTTGCTGTAGAAAATTTGAGAGATAGTACAATGGTTAATGGAAGATTGATAAACCTTTTCAGTAAAGTTATGGATCATTGAAATGTAATTATTATGGAGGACTTCACATGCAGAATTCCAGTCTTTGGGTAGAAATCTTTCATTTAACAATTATTTAGATGGGTTTCTGGAAGAGAAGTTTATAATTACAATAAGAGTTATCTGGTCTTTACCTATGCACAAAGGCATGCAGCAAGCAGGATAAATGCAACTTAAAAAAATAAAACCATTATTTTTCAGCTCACACATTGAGTAAAGTTATGGATATATAAAAGAAAATTAGGATTAATGCAAGAAAGGTTATGGAAGTGAAAAAAAACCTAGACAAAGAAGGGAAAGATGATTACAGCTCTAGCCATATTCACAGGGATTGATCTTTTCTCCACAGAAGAGCAGTATATGTAGTAAATTTTATCTATATTATATATCTATACTTCCCCAGGGATTCATCACCATCCACATCCAGTCTGTAACTGTCTAGTCTGTCCTCATCTCTTTCTCCACAAAAATAGCAATGTTAAGGCAATAACTGGCTTTATTTTCTGATGTAAATTTCTGAAACTAATATTAAGCCAATTATTCTGATGAAAATTGAGGTAACTAGAAAATTTGGGGGAAAAATATCCATGGAATAGTAGGAAATTTTCATAACAACTTACAATTTTTTAAAAAAAGAAGTAAGAGAATGAACTAAACAATGTCCTTAATGGGAAAAAAAAAAAATCTGATTACATGTTAAATTCTACAAGAACGTTTTGGGGGTACTATTCTGAATCACAGATTTTTGAGAATTGGAATGGTGAGAATCATAGAATGGTTTAGATTGGAAGGGAGGGACCTTAAAGATTATGTAGTTATGACCACCCCTGCCATGAGCATGGACAACTTCCACTAGACAAGGTTACACGGAGCCCCATTCAGCCTTACCTTGAACACCTCCATGAGGCAACCACAACTTTTCTAGGCAGTTTTCTGATATTAACTCATTACATCTTCACAGTTTTCTCATGTTGCCTTCGAAGGCTGACCTGAATCAGAGACTGCACAGAGCTAGAGAATAAAGTAGGTATTTATTGAAAGGCCTCCAGGATCCACCCTTGGCAGGATAGGAGCCTGACCAAGGCTGCAAACCTGGTGGACCAAGAATAGTCATAAAAATAGCCCCCCTGTCACGAGATCTTACACTTTTTATAAGTTTTTATTGTAGTGCGTACCCTCTTGGATCCAGCCAATGCTCGGCTGGACCCCCCGGTAGCTCGGTATGCCTCAACAGAACCGATGTGTGGGTTCTTGGCTCTGCAGCACCTCGATCTTCGTTGTCATGGCCATGGTGTAAATGAAAGAGAGGACTCTCAGAGGCACGGAAAGGGACAAAGGTTTATTTGGGGGACACAGGGGAACCCCTCACCTCAGCCCGTGCCCCAGGAGAGACACCTCATCCAGGACGATGGGGGGTTTTATCCAGGACAAACAAAGGAAGGTGGATGCAAAGATCATGAGCAAATAAAACAAAGTAACATAACAAATGCCAAATACATTACCACACTACTAACAAATCCCAAGTAAAATGGGGAGGGGTCTCCAGGCCTCTGCCAACCACTGGATAGAATTTCTCGAGGTTTCTGGATCGTAGAGATCACAAATTCAGTGATGCACAGAGAGAGAAGGGGTTACCTTCGAAAAGATGGTTATGAATCATCCCGGGGAAGGAGCCAATGAGAAACCGTCTCTAGGCAAAACCCAGGGACGGCACAGGAACCGTTATCAACCTGAGATAAGAAAGAATTCCAAGGTGAAGGGGCCCATCTAGGAAAACTAAAACTTACACTGTACTAATAATATGTTTTAAAACTAAATCTTGCAACCCCACAAATTTTGGTCCATTTCCATATTGGAGTTCAATTGTCCAATTATAGCTTCAGGTTGTGAGGTCCCATCCTTCTTGTTCCTCCCTTCAGTCCACTGTTGTTTATGCTGTTGGGCTTGAAAGGCGTCCTTGGTTCTCCGCAGAAGAAGGATTTGTTTTGTCTACCTACTCTGTGAAGAGAGCTTAGTGCCACTTAATATGAGTCTCAGAACTACATCCCTAAGCAGCACAGAATCTGCAAACATTAAAACTAAAACTGAAAGCATCACTCAAGGTGTCCATTGTTGGCCTGTGTGTAAAAATGTATCAATGTTAGTGTTCTTTGATATAGTTTGTTTATGTATATTACATTTAATGTAAGATGGCACGTTGTTTTTTCCTCAGTAGCCAAATGCAAGTTTTCAGCAAATTAATTCTGTAAATGTTATTAAAGAGATGCCTTTAATATAATTAAAATACATAAAAATCACAAACCCAGTTTCATGTAAAATTGTTTTATTTAATATCCAAAGTATTTATCACTTTATGAATGTAACAAAAATGCATCATCTTATACTGCAGGTAACTGCTAGTCATTTTGTTCCTGTATTCAGAAAAGAAAGTGAAATATTGAGTTGAAATGAGTCTACAAAGACCTGTCTACAATGACAACTTTTATGACAAAGTTTACCTGTAGATGATTGATAAGTACAGAGTGCTATCATTCTATTTATCTTTACTTTGTGCAAAAAATTTATTCTGCCTATAGTACAAATACTTAAGCATGCAACATTTTGCACTCCAGAGAGAAGGTGTAAATCAAGACCAGCTACTTAATTAATGGCTAGTGCTCTTCTGAAAAGCTGAATACCCTACTGTTACTTGGCAGTCACAATTCACTCACTTCCTTCTGCTCCTGCTTTATGTCTCAATCCTTGACAGTGGGGAAAAGTTCCCCAGGTCAAATCAGAAATGGAACTGGTACACTGAGAGAGTAATTTCTTTATAAGAAGATTAGTGTGGGGAGATGTAAGCAAAATCATTAATATATTAAAATTATAAATTTATAATAAACTATTGAAAAAATCTGTTGCAAGTTTTCATTTTTTGTTGTTGTATCACTGTTACGTTGGTGAAAATAAAAATTATGCATCTGAATATAATAGAAACTTTCAAAAGACTGTGTCAGTTTCAAAAGACTGTCCGGAGAACTTCAGCAACTAAGAATTTTAATTACAATTACTGACATCATTACTAACCAAAACAATGATATAATTTTCCCAGGTCTACAGTTTGTCACACAGTTACAGTCATTTTTATCTTGTGATCATCTGAAAGTCTCAGTGATAGTCCTAGCAGCCATAACATAATGTATATACAAATATAAACATCTGTTAAAAGTATATGTAAATAGACCATAATGTAGTGATGATGCATTATAAAAAGTTATCTTCAGAACTTTCTGTAACCGCATCAGCCATACAGCCTAGGGCTGAGATGACACTGTTTCAAATTCCCTATATCCTTATTGCCTATGGATTCCAGTAAACTTACAAGTCCAGCACTCTCAACTAGTCTATTGATTGTGGGTATAAATACTCTCAGCTGTCACAAAGTAGATGCATTTTGAGTCTTTGTATTCTGGCATGGCCTCATTTTACTTATGATCACCTCAACATGTATAGGTACAGCTGAATTTTACTAGCCTAGATTGACTCATACAAGGGAGCCAAAGGAACAAACCTCATATACAAGTCAAGAATTTATTAGTAGTCAATCAAAATATTAATCAGCTATTTATGTATATGTATTACATAACTTATGTAGATAAAACTATCACAGAAAAAAAAAAGGAAAATATAAAACATTATAATAGGAAAAAGATAGTCTCAATAGCAGTAATGTAAAAAAACCTTCTAGTGTCTACTTTTTTTTACTGTAGTTCTCACTCTTCCAAAATCTCTTTGTGTTCTTAGGTCAACACTTGAGTCTTCAAGAAGATGTACTGTGTTGTAATAAATCACCAGCCTATTGAGTCCTTCTCAGAGCAGATGCAATAATTACAGTGAGATTTTCATTTTCCTTACTATAACATTTTTGGGACTATTTTTAACATGCTCTGCCTGTTGCTTGCTCCTCATTGGGTTGCACTTCCACCTAACATGTACATAAATTATGAATGGTGTGTTCCAACATATACTGGATACTTGTTCTTCGTTCTCTTTGTTACCACTACAATCTTAGTTACCAATCTCCCCAGACTAGATTCCTTTAGTGACCTGTAATTGACCCCTAGTATGCTGTTCAATAATACAAGAGCCCTGAGGCCTCTCATATTATTCCATGCCCATGCTTTGAAGGCCTTTGCTGTCATCATATGCCTGCACTCTTTATGTTGCAATTTTATTCTGTCATTGTAGGAAATTCATGCTATAGAGTATAACCACATTATATTGGTATTATTTTTAAATCTATGATTAAATTATTATATGGTTGTAACACAACAATAAAAGTAAACAAAAAGAAATAATGCAGTACTCAATTCCTAAACAGGCTAAAGCAAAACTCCAGGCAAGCCCAGGCCAGCCCAAATTCAAACAAAGCAAGTCAGGCAGGTCTTAATCTTGAAGCTTCCAGGAGTTAGCACAAAGGTTATTACTACAATAACAATTCTTCCTTTGCTTATCCAGTAGACTATATATAACACATTCCCCCTATAGACTTTATAGAGTTTGTTACCAATTCTGCTTATCAGGAAAAATGGATACAATCTGTAACTTCTGTGACTAATATGTGTCATCATTAACCAATTCAAGTGCTCCACGCAGGCACTATTTCAGGTTTTAGGTTACATGAGGTTCACCTTGTGTGACCACTACTTAGATATCAGAAGTGTTAAGTTTGCACTTTGACAAAACAGATGATAAAGACCAACACTAATAAAGTACTGCTCACCTAGATGTATATCATCACCCCAAACGACTATTTAAAGAATACATTCTTGTTCAGATTGCCTGATAATTTTGTCCATCTGATTTTCGCAGGAGAGTAACAGATGTTTCAGGAAAAGGATTCCAGAAATGTCATGCTACTGTGGTGAAATCTCTTTGGTGATTTCTTTTTGGACTATTTTCACTTCTCAGTGATTCAGAGTCTTCTGGCAGAGAATTTTACTTGTACTTCTCAAAAAATTGACTATTTTGAATTTATTTCACAGTGAAAAACAAGCCTTCTCTTGACTTATTAAAATTATTATCCTTTTCATTGATGCCAGAAGCAGACTGTAGCTTTGGCTTGTATATATCCTGTCACAGGTGAATACTTAAAAAGAAGTTATCCAGAAATTTAGTAAAAAAAGGTGATTTTATAATCAGAAGGCATTCTAATTTTTGTTTTGAATCCAGTGATCTTATTTTTTTCCTTTTTTTTCATTTTTCAGTATAAAATTATTTGATTCATGCCCTTCCAAATCTTCAGGAAGCACAATAAAACAGGTTTATATAATTAAGAAAGCCTTAGTGGCACCTGAAGCAAATAAAGCTGAGGAGAAACTAGGGATTAGAGTATATTGGAGTATACTTATATATTGCAAGATATATATATTTTTATGTGTATTTATGCAATTTTATATTTATTTATACATTTATTTATAATATATATATTTATAGTTATATATATGTGTATTTTTTTATTTATATATTTGTATATTTCTATTGTGAAAGTTAAAGTATGTGCTTCTAGTAACTTTGGGAATTTTATTTTTCTTCCTATGCCTCTGGGCACAGAAACACACAGAAGGATTAACCTGTCATTAAACAGAGATTTTGCAAGTGAAGACACTGGCCTTAGCCTTTTCTTGTGACTCCCAATCACCATGAAGGAACTTGACACTTTTCTTCTCTGTCATCTGAAAGTTAAAGATGTAGAGTATGGGCTGGTATAGCACAATCTTAAATTTCCTTGATTATTGAATTGTGCATCCTCCCTTGGACTTAATTTTGGTCCTACTTTGTTCAGGATGAGTGTTCTACACAGAATGTACAGGCAATGAACAACAACTATAGGATTTTGAAGTTCACGGAAGGATTCAGATACTAAAGATTACCTAACCAAATGAAGCATTTACCCTTTTATTGCTCTATATGCTGAAGAAAAAAATCGCTATATATTTCAGCGTAGTCTTTCTCATTCGCTTTGCTGAAGGTTATCTTTTCATACTGTCTCTTGAAAGAAAACTGTTTCTATAAAGTCTTATCCATCCTTAGAATATTACCTTCTCTAAAAACATTTCATGCTTCTTCAAGTAATGATATAAAATATAATTTTTTTGTAAGTTTAAAAAAAAAAAATAAAATGTATTATTAACAAAATTTCACTTGGGTTTAAAAAAAACATTTTAAAAGATTCCACTTAGCAGACTAGATTGGAAAAACTGTGGTTTTCTGTCAGAAATTTTTAAAAAAGTCTGTAGTTTTTAAAAGTTTTTTCTTTCTTCAAAGAAATATTTGGAAAATTAAATCAGTGGTTTTGTCAAATTTAATTTGGCAAAATAAGTTGTCTGGAAGTGATGGAGGATTTATAAGTTTCACTTTTTCTTCAAAGACAGGAAAAAGGGATGAAAAAGCAGCAAATTCAATAATATATATTAATATATATTAATATATACCTATGTTAATAATAGACAGATATTAAATATATAATTAAATTATTTAAAATATTATTGCTAAGAGTAATAGTGTACATTTTTGTTTTAATCATTACTACAATATTACTAATCATGACAATTAATGTAACTGTTTTCAACTCACTAACTAATGAAAAAATAATGCTATCCACTCCCTCTTATTTTAATATTTTTTAAAGAAATTTAGTCAAACAAATTCTATAATTAATAAAAATAACAATACTTTTAAAATTTTTTGGCGTACCTATATTCTATTACATGTAAAACCCACCAAATTTAATTAAGCAAAGTTCACATATCATGCTTTGAGGTTTGGTTACCTATCTATCTGAGCTATATAAATGAAGAGTTCATTGCAAAGACAGTATGCAAAAACCCTCTCTTCACCTGGAAGCAGGTCAGAATTTCTAATGAGTACTAATTATCATCAGCCTCTGAAATAGTTCTTAACATACCATAAAAAAAAAATGTGAACCAAAGTAAAATTCTCAATATCAAGGCTCAGATTTTAATGCTATTACTGAGTCTATTTATTTTGAAACTGATAATGCAGTTAATGAAAATAATGATTACAAAGGATTGAGGTAGCAAAGAGTTTCAACCTTGAAAAAAAATGAAACAATCCATGTGTGTGTGGGAGGAAGGGAAAGAAAAAGTACTGGATTTAAAGAATCGAGTAAAGAAGTAGGAAGAGATAAACGTAGAATGAGTCCCAGTTATGCAATGTTTTCTTCAAACATGTTTTATTCAAAAGGAAATGCAGATTCAAAGTAATAACAAAAACCTCTCTAGGAGCTGAGGGGAGTATTAGCAAATACAGTTGTTGATACCTCTGAAGCCGTTAGCTAGGAAAAAAGGATATTCTGGAATGAGTCAATAACATACATGGAAACTGAGGTGAATGAAAAAGAACATTAAGCTCAGCCTGTTTAATCAATCTTAACAGAAACTTACATGAGCACAAACTGGAAACGGTGTAAAAGGATGTCATCTCTTTAAAGAATGCTATCTATTGAAATTAGATAGTGCATTTGAAACTCCAATTTTCATTTCATAAACAAAGAATCTAAACTGTTCTACTATGGTCTTCTCTAGTCTTTCTGGGAAAAGTCATAAAATATATGATGAATCTGACAAGTAAAAAGAATTAGAAGCAACAGAAAACCAAAAGTACACTTTCACTTCTGAATAACTCAATTATTCACTTGATAAAAATAAGTTGCAAACCAGCACTGGTGAGGTTGCACCTCAGGTACTGTGTGTCATCGTTTTTGTCTCTTTCTAAATTCTTTGCTGCTTCTTCTTTTTTTTTTTCCCTCTTTTTTTTTAAGTTTGTTTGTTTTGTTTTGTTTTCATTTTTGGTGGTTTTTTTTTTTTTTTGGGTTTTTTTGCTTTTTGTGGGTTTTTTGTTGTTTGGTTTGGTTTGGTTTGGTTTGGTTTAGTTTTTTTGGTTTTTTTTGGTTTTGGTTTTGGTTTTTTTTTTTTGGTTTCATGTAAAATACTTTATCATTTACATTAGTCAGGTACAGAGATAAGCCAAATTAATGATCTTTTAAATATTTTTTTCATTCTGTGGGTACACAAGTGATGTTTTTTTTCCTTAATTATGTTTTAGATTCTTTTTAAAGAGAAGTACTCCATAAATTCTAGGCTTTATAGACACAAAGCTTTGGGTATCCATCTAAGCTTAATTTTTTCCACTCCCACAAAGGTTCCAATGAAAACTGCTCTACAGTTAATAAAGCACCTCTAATATTTGTTTTGTCCTTTTAAAAATTTAGTTATTTTAACCAAAAACTGATCAGATTATTATGACCATTATTTTTTCTATCATTTATTAGAAAACACAGATATTTTTAGTAATTATAAATACCCACATTTTTCTTGAGAAAATGAGAATCATGTTACTGGAAACAATAAAATGAAAAAGATAGAGAAGAGAACAGAAGTACTTTAATGTAAAGAACACAATAATATAAGGAGGATGATCTCTGAATATCAGTTTAGGAAGTTTTTTATTTAGTTCTGTTGTTGTTTATGAAACACCCAAACTTCCATTAACATAAGTGGACTTTGGGCTTTTTTTTGGGTTTTTAAATCAAAGTTGGACACTCGTGGCCCCAAAACACCCAGGATATTAGTCATAGTTTCTGCTTAGATTTGGACATTTGACTTTCTTTATTAAAAGTAGAACTTAACAGAATCAAAACTGATTTCTACAATCTGAATCTGTTGTTGCTACAAATTTCTGAACAGTCATTCAAACTGGAATTGTAAAGTCATGAAAATAACATTGGAAAAGTGGAACATAAATAGCAAAAAATATCTAACACATGAAGATAGGAAAATGCGAATAATCTGAAGAAAATTAAATTGAAATCACTTGATAGCATTAAGTTTAACATAAATATCTATGGTTTATTAGAATTGCATAGTTGTTTTTTTTAATTATTATTATTTAGTGACATATACAGACATATTGGGAAATCTGACCTTATATAAAGGTTTTATCCTGAATTTAATTTCAACAATATTGCAAGAAATTTTGTTCTTTATAATTCTAATTTGCATTAATATTGGATTTCGAACACTAAAGTTTATCCTCTTTTTCTATTAATAATTGAATACCACAAACAAACTCAATTTCGAATAAATAGCTCTTTTCTTATGGTCTTCCATGCTAAAACGCTTAGTTGCATCTTTTATTGCAAATGAACTTCTTTAAATATAGAGAGTTCTAGGAAAATAAATATAAAATACCCTGAGATTATATATGACAAGTAATTGATCCATTATCTAGAATGATTCTTTAAGTATTTTAAAATGTATAATCCCTCTTGAAAAGATTAAAAATCTTGAACATATAATGCTAACCAATTTTTACTGTATAATTATTAACCTTTTTTCCTTATGAATGTTCAGTTATTAAAAATCATTGCAGTCAAAAAGAGAATGATTTGTGCTATGTAACACTTCAGAAAGCATAATTCAAACCTAAACATTTCTGCTTTTTTTGGAAGTATTCTGAAGTATGGCTCAGAAAGGCTTCCTCATCATCCTAAGTGACAGACACCATGTGAAAAATTCGAAAGTACACAACAGATGAAAAAGAGCTATTTCTTATAGACATTATCATCGAGTGAATTTGAAGGAAAAAACCTATATTTTATCTACCCTGTATCCTTATCTTTATTAACAAAGGAACTTGTAGAAAAACATCTATAGTGTATGTTTTTTCATACTCTTACATGTTGGTCATGTAAGACCATGTTGAATTTTAAGATAAGAGCATAGCAATAACTCAAGAAAATACTGCAATAGGTTGTAGTAAATGCAAATTTCCAAAGCACACATATTGTTTGTAAAAACAAGATTTCATTGTCCCACCAGCTATTTCTGAGAACAGCTGCTCCAAAATATATATACTTGATTGTACTGCACAGTGCAGTTCAGTCACTTGAAAATGTTATCAACAAATGTTCTCAATATACTGTTTGTATACTGTTTGGGTTTGTTTTTTTGTTTTTTTTTTTTGTTTTTTTTTTTTTTGTTTGTTTGTTTTTTGGTTTGTTTTTTTGTTGTTTTTTTTTGGTTTTTTTTTTGTTGTTTTTTTTTGTTTTTTTTTTTTTTTTTTTTTGTTTTTTTTTTTTTTTTTTTTTTTTTTTTTTTTTTTTTTTTTTTTTTTTTTTTTTTTGTTGTTGTTGTTTTTTTTTTGTTTGGTTGGTTTTTTTTGTTTTTTTTTGTTTTTTTTGGGTTTTTTTGTTTTTTTGTTTTTTTGTTTTTTTTTAATGTAAATTGCTAATTGCTTTTGTTCAATGGGAAATTTTCAAGTTCCAGCTAACATTGGAAACTATTTCTCAAAATCATCTAGTCTAACACTTAGCTCAAATAAGGGTTAAGTTCAAAGTTATATTATGTTGTTCAGGGTCTTGGTGTTCCCTTTCCCTCTCATTATGGCTCTTGTGTAAGTCCCCAGCCATCTCAGCATATGTGTGTCCTTCAAAGCAAGATGAGTATCTTAAGACTAGCTTTCCAATGGCTATAGCAAAACTTTTTATGCTCTGATCTCTGTGTTACTTCAGCTGTGTGATATTTTAAGTTAGGAGCCTGGAACCCAGCCTGGATCATGAGAAAGAAGACAAAAACCAAGAAACAAAGCAGATTATGAATACTGGCAATAATATACTTTATGTAATCCTACATGTGAAAAAATCAGTGGTTAACTATGTTGCATTTAAGGAACACACAGTCTTAGGTACAGAGTTTTTGAAAATTTGCAAGAACTGTTCCAGGCTGGCTCAGGATTCATTATTTCCTCAATCAACAAAGACACTCTGGAAAAAAAAAAAGTGATTTTCACTTCCCCTTAAATTATATCTGCCTTATATTGTATCAGATATTTATTTCTTTTAAATTATTTACATAATCTTTTCAATTTAATACATGCTGAGGACTTAGAGGTGTCTCCAATGGCACAATATATTCTCACACATTAATTACAATTATTGCGCACCTTGAAGAAAATGAGCAAAATTATGTGATGGTTGACGGTATAATGGAGAAAGAATTGTCATAATTTTTACAGTTGCACTTTAAAAAAACAACTCTGTTTTTCTGGCAAAGGTCCCTAACATGAAGATCCTGTTTTATAGCATAGCACAGTAATCATGATCAGAGTTCAGTATTTATCTTATTTTTTGAGGCAGAAGAGTTACTCGTGACAAGAGCTACAAAATGGTCCATAACTGGACAACAGCTGTATCAGCATAAAAACTGAGGATGGCTATATGAGGACATATCTGAGTCTTGCTTTCAAATCTATCACCTTCTTCTTTCTAGAAATCCATGGGAACACCTGGGCATCTAAAACCTTATGGGGTTCAACAAGGCCGAGTGCGAGGTGCTGCTGTTGGAAATGTGATTTAGAATACACGTGATTCACTAAGTTCTGTACACATGTTGAGAAGCTCTGTCACTTCCGCTGAAAACACTGCTACTTCAGAAGGAAGTTCTTTCATTTTGTTTCTTACCTGACTTTTTATTCTGGTCTGATGACAACATAGTTGCTACCCTATTTTGACATTTTATTTTTCAATCATGCTTCTAACTTTTAAGAAGGAACTTTGCTGCCAGATATTCCCTTGTCCTCACAATGCTTAGAGTTTCTCAGACAAGAGTTATCTTTTTTTTAAGGAATGCATTAATAGTTTGCATGCTAACTGTGCCAGTTTTCTTTCTTTTCTGATATCAAAGGTATTAAAATATAAAAAGCTGTATTTGAACTGAAAGTAGTGTATGGAAGTAGGTGTGGGTGGTATTTTTCTTTTTTTTTATTTCTCATATAACAGGACAGTTGATAAAATGAAAAAAACAAAAATACTTTTTTTAGGTTTTCCCTCATGAAATATCCCTCATGCTGTATGTGGCCATCATGTCTATCACTCTCCCTCCTATTAGTGAAAACATATATTTCCCTCCTGGCTAGAACCAGAATCCTATGTTTTTCCATTCCAAAAACTGTAATTCTAGGGAAAATACGTAACGATAATTGTCCTGCAGTTGAAAAATTTTAAATTTTGATCCCTACTTACACTCTGGGGACTAATGTAGAGAATTGTGTCATCAGAGAAAAAAGATGTTTTGCAACTTTTGTAGATAATTTCCTCAACAGACAGCTCCTTCCTGAGACATGTTTAAAGGAATTGTAAAGCTTATTTTCAACTTTTTAATTGCATAAAATTTCTATGATCATTCCTGGAAGTTTGTATCAACTCACTGGATCTTTTGAGATTAAATTTTCACTCTCAATCAATTTGTCTCTCTGAAAGTCAAACTGCTTTTATTGAAGAAGAGATGCAGCAATACATATTTCATCTAGCAGATGAGATAATTCAGCTCTTCTCATATGCACAAAGGCTAAAATATTTATAATAAAAGTTTCTAAAATATTCTGAAATTGTTTTATCTTGTACTTCACGCTTGATGTTTGATGTGAAAGTGTATTGGGTTTGTGTGGCAAAGTTTTGGTAGTGGGAGAGCCGCAGAGGTGCTTCTGTGAGCGGGTGATAGAACCTTCTGCCATGTCCAACAGAGCCAATGCCAGATGTCTCAAAGATGGACCTTCTTGGCTAAGACTGAGAAAAACTTGGACAAGTGGCAGCACCCCTGGGATAGCACATTTAAGAAGGGAAGGCAGGAAAGTTCCTGTGAAAAGCAATTACAGACAGAGAATAGAGTGCCACTGTACAAGAAAAACATCCCTGAAGACACCAAGGTCAGTGAAGAAGGAGGGGGAAGAGGTGCCCCCAGTGTTACACCTGAGATTCCCCTGCAGCCTGTGGTGAAGACGATGGTGAGGCAGCTGCTCCCCTGCAGCCCATGGAGGTCCATGGTGGAGCAGAGATTCACCTTCAGCCTGTGGATCAACTGTTGCGGTGCATTTAATTAATAATAGTGCAGTCTAAATTACCCCCTGCCATACTGACCCTTTTGGTTTTTCCCTGGTGGTGGGTGTGCCAACCATGCTGTGTCCCTGTCCAGAAACCTGAAACATTCTGGGTGGGAAGGGCTAACATGAATGGCAAAGCCTGTAGCTCAACCCTGTATCATGTATCATGTTTCCTATGTATTGTCCTTCTGTCTTGGTCACTCCCTCCTTACCTGGTATTGGTTATGGCTTACCCTTGCCCCTCCCCATGCTCCTGATACAAAAGCTGAAACCTGAACCCCAGAGGGGACTCTCTCCTGCTCTCTCTCTGGAGCAATAAACATCTACCATCAACCCACGTGAGAGTCACACTTTCTTCTTCCACGCCGATCTACGCTTCAGCCTGAGGTTCAGACCCTCCAAACCAAAGGATACAAACTTTCTATTTGGACTGGTGATTCCAGACACCACCACAATCAACCTCACACCAGAGCAGCTGGATGACCAAAGGAAGCTGTGGCCCCATGGGAAGCCAGTTCTGGAGCAAGGTCCTGGAAATCCAAAGATCTGTGAACCTGTGGAGAGATGAGCCTTTGCAGCTTTTCTGGCAGAACTTGTGACCTCATGGGAGACCCACACTGAAGCAATCTGTTCACGAAGTACTGTGCCACATGGAAGCAGTTTGTGAAGAACTACAGGTCATGGAAAGGACTCATGTTGGAGAAGTTCACAGAGGATTGTTTCCCTTGGGAGGAACCCCATTCTGGAGCAGGGGAAGAGTGTGAGGAGTCCTCCCACTGAGGTGCAAGGAGCACAGGACGAACTATCTGCAACCCCCATTCCCTGCCACTCTGCACCACTGTGATGGAGGAGACAGAGAACGAAGGAATTAATTTAAGTCCAGGGTAAAGGCAGGGGTGGAGCAAGGTATTTTTAAGATGTAGTTTTATTTCTCCTTATCCTACCCTTGTTTGATTGGTAATAAATTAAACTAATTTCCTCAAGGTCTGTCTGTTTGCCTGTGACAGTAACTGCTGACGGATCTTTCTCAGATCTTTCCCTTATCTCAGAGTTGTACATTATGTTTTCTCTCCCCGTTCAACTGAAAAGAGGGNGCCCTTATCTCAGAGTTTTACATTATGTTTTCTCTCCCCGTTCAACTGATAGAGCAGCTTTGGTAGACTCCTGGCATCCAGACAGATATTTCAACCCATCACAGATATTTCAGAGGTTTAATGCAAGTTGAACTGCAAGGGGTAATCTATGGTTTTTTCAAGAGTGAGCTGTGTGACCAGGTCCAACTTGTATGAATAAATTTTATATCACACTGCAACAAAATGTACCTTATATGTGTTACAAGCCTAATAGAAACTATATTGCTTTTGCTGTTATTGTAAATGACTCACTAGCAGATTAGTATTATGAAACCTTAATATTAACATGGAAAATCTTTAGCCTTTGAACTGCCACATATCTTGAAAGAGAATTACGTATAAGAACAATTTGTTTTCTTTTTAAGAAATGCTGACCAAGGATGTCAATATGAGCAGCTTTTCAGCCTCTTGAGTGGCATTCTTACCAGTCAAGACTATCAGCTGGTGTCCAACCTATTTTCCTTAGTGCTCCTCCAGAGACTGTGTTACTATAATGTCTTAAAAACAGTTGCTAACAGTCAGAAAATTGCTGTCTTAATTGTTGTGTATAGATTAATAAATATTTTGGGGTTTGCTAGTGGTTTTTTTTTTTTTTTTTTTGGTTGGTTTGGTTTGTTTGTTTGTTTTTGTTTTTGTTTTTTTAATCCACTTAGTTGTTGCCTGTTGTTTTATATGTTAGTTACAGATTGTCTTCAGGTCTTTTTCTTCTCTGCCTGTATGACACCAAATATCACCAAATATTGTGGAGAGCTGTGGGAGGATTTTTGTTTGCCTTGGCTTTTGAAGAGTTTGCATGTGAACAGAAAGAAAAAAAGAAACAAATGCTACAAACAGGTAGCATTTTTGGACATATAAACTAGATCTACCATATAAAAAGCAGATGACTTAACTAGATTCTAGTTTGAGTTCTAATAGTACTGCCATTTTAGTGAAAATAAAAAGCTTTATTTTGATAAGTTTATGATGAAAAATCATGTAACCTTATCTTATTTTTTTTAATAAATGGTGATTTATCTTAGAAATGACTTCTATTCATCAGTCTCTGAGTGTCTGTTTTCAATTATTTCAATAGAACTTCCTGTGTTTAAAATTGTGATGGAGGATCTTTGTCTTCTACTTATTAATCACAAACACAGAGCATATCTCATTACTATTCTTTCCAATAGAAAATATAAATTGCTTGAAGTTCTTTTACCAGATTTGAAATGTTTCCATAGAATTTACAAGTTGTGTGTTGGATAAATGCATGTAAGTTTTTATTATCTAGTAAGGGGAGAGAAAAGGAGGCACAAGCCAGATGATACATGATGTGTGAATTGAGAGTTCTTATAAGATGATCGTCCTACAAAGTAATTAGAAAAGAATAAACAAGGCGAGTGATGAATAAGGATGATCTACTTAGTCACAAATAAAGAATACTTCTCTTTTGCCCTTATTCACTGATGTTATATTAAAATATAATATTGTATTGTTTTCATTTCAGGTAAGAAGACTATGCTGCCATTAAATGCAATGGTCCTCTTCTTTGTCCTCTTCTCTTTACTCCTGCTGTGTGGGGGTGTAGAAGATAGTGTTAAAAGATAAATTTCCAGTTTGCATACATGACAGAACAAAATAGTTTTGAGAACCAAATGATACTGTAAGAATAAATAGTGGAAAACAAGGTTGTCTTGCCCTTTTTGAAATCAGGAAACACTTACTGAATTAAAGTGTATTGGATCTAGATGCCAAAGTTGTGGTAGGAGGTGGCTGCAGGGGTAGTCTCAATGAGGAGAGGCTGGGGCTGCCCATGTTGGATACACCAGTCTCCAGCTGCCTCCAATGGACCCACCAGAGGGCACGGCTGAGGCCCTCAGCCAAGGTGGTGGTGCCTCACTGAGAACATATTTAGGAATGGATAAAAATGCCATGAAGAGAGATGAAGTTGGAACAAAAAGAGTGAGAAAGAGCAGAACTAAGACCAAAACCTGAAGAGAAAGAGGAATCCCACGGCAGAAGGGATTTTCCCTGCTGCCTGTGCATAGTCACACCAGTTCTGGGTAAAAGTGTGAGGAGGAAGGAGCAGCAGAGAGCAGATGTTATGAACTGACCAAAACCCCCATTTTCCATCTTCCCCTGAACAGCTCTGGTGGGGAGGAGATAGAGGAATTGGGGATGAAGGTGTGAAGCTGAGCCAGGGAATAGGGGGACAAAAGGTGTTTAATGCTTGTGCTTTTATTTCTCACTATCCATATCTTGCTTAATGGGCTATAAACCAATTTTTCCCAGTCTCAGTCTGTTTGTCCATGATAGTGATTGGTAAGCTATCTCCCTGACTTCATCTCAAGCTATGAGCTATGTTCCTGAGTTTTTCCTGTTTTCTTCCCTATTGCCTCTGTGTCCTAGTTTAACGGGGC
>VXBN01005456.1:0-20522 GCA_013397395.1 Sinosuthora webbiana
GAGGGACACCAACATTTAAACCCCTGGGACGGCTGAGGTGGGGAACAGGGCTGGGCACGTGCCCATGTTTGTACCTTTTCCCTCTGCCTGTTTCATTGTGTTTTCCCGAAAAGCTTTTTGCGCAAGATTCAAATGTGATTGTTCAATTGCTCAAAAAGCAGCTCTCCCATTGCACAACTGACCCCTGCAGCCACAGCTGGGGCTGAGGGACAAGCCAAGGGGACATGAGCCAGGGCACTGTCCACCCTGACAGGCTGGAGGCAGTGGAGCTGCTTTCTCTGGAGCAAGTATCTTCTCCAGGTATGCTTTTTCAGGAGAAACCCGTGTGGTGGCCGTGTTCACTTCTGGGGTCTGTTAAATGGGTTTCCCTCTGTACTTTGCTTGCACGTGGTGGTGCAAACCAAACCTCACAACATGATCCAAATCTGCATGAGGCTGCCTGTGCCTTTCCAGGGATGATCCTTCAAGTTTTTTTCCCGGAGGTAATTTGCCCCAGCCCCAAATCCTCCTTATCCCTGCCCTGTTGGGAGTATAAATTGGTGCAGGGAAAACAGCTTTGGCTTAGTCAAGAGTCAGTCTTTCTCAAGCTCTGTGGGGGTCACCTGAACCCCAGGACCTTCTCTGGGTGGCTTCTGCCATATAAGAAGCAAGTTGGTGCTGGAAGAAAGTGGCTGACCTCTCTGGGGTAGGATAATCCACTCCTTCTAGACCTGTCACCAGCTGTGATGCAGCACAAGGATAACTTGACTAAGCCCTAACTCTTGATGGCTGTAGGGATTGGGGTTGTATTCCTTGTTTGGATAGCAAAGATCCCACACCCGTTCCTCCTTTCCAAGGAAATTGTAACCCTGCCCTGGCCTCCAGGTAAATCTGTTTTCTTTAGGTGCCCTTGGGCAATGGGAAGTTACTTCATTTCCCACCAATTGGCCAATGTCCCACTCAGCTTGTGTAAGGGGTTCCTGAAACATTTCTGTGGGACTTCTGGGGCTGGCAGGAGCCCAAGCTGTCCTGGAAAGAGGCTCTGGGAATTCCTGGGGAGGGGAAGGCACCCACAGCCAACCTCCCCCAGTCCTGCAAAGGGCAGCTGCTGATTTCACAACCAGGCAGGGATGAAGAGCAGCAAAAGCCCAACATCATCTCTACATGCTCTGTGCAGCCCCTGAGCCCCCCAGAACTGCACTGATCCAGCCCCTGGAGCTGCCACTTTCCATCCAGGGCATGGTGGGTGTCTCACTGTGCCCTTTCCTGCTCAGACTTTCATTCTCAAGTTGCAATGGGCCCTGTTAACTGGACTTCAACTAACCCAGTATCTGTTAATCATTGTCCAATTTCCCTGTTGACTCTGTGGCTGCATTTAGCTCTTTGTGAAGTCATATATTGAATAACGTGCAGAAAATATAGCCAACACAAAAAGATTTTTTGGGCCGTGCACCAACAGTGTAGCACTTTTAATGAGAAATACAAGCACTGGATTAATTTTTAAGCAATCCATTGCCATTCAGCTGCTGCTGGGGCTAAAGAGGATAATATTGTGCTCCCAGCTGGTGCCAGAATCTGGCTGAGGTAGTGCTTGGACCTATGCCTCCAAGGGAGGAGAAAAGATCAAGGACCAAAGCTGAAGAGAATATGGGGGGGTGGGGGGGGAGAAATCCACCTGAAAACCATTCTATAGTGCTTAATTCATAGCAGGGGGAAAAGTGTGAACTCTTTTTGTTGCAAACCCCCATGGAATAGCCAGAACCCAGCATTTCTGGGCACAGGATTGCCTGCAGTCCTCATGTTGCATTCTGTTACCTGGGCAGCACCCGTTGCCCCAGCACCCCTCAGAGCAGTCCTCATCCCACATGGCTCATGCTCCTCTCCATGAAAACCACTTTGTGTCCCTCCTTCCTGCATGGGTGATGCTTGAGGGTATTGTGGCAGATGCTGCATTTTCCCAGCCAGAGCAAGGCTCTGCAGTTTGTATTCCCTGGGAAGGGAAAGGAGGGAGACCAGCAGCCCCTGATCCCTCAGCCTTACCCAGGTACACAAAACACCCCGGGAACAGCTTGTGCCCTGCGAAGCAGCCCTAGGGCCCCACCAGGTGATGCAAAGCTTTCAGCCTGATGATGGGCTCCATCATCCCTCCATCCCTCCATCCCTCCATCCCTGCCCAGCTCATGGCTCCCCTCAGCTCCAGGCCGGCTCCAGCTGCTCGGGGTTCCCGGGAGAAGGAAGGAAAGGGGTTCCCGGGAGAAGGAAGGAAAGGGGTTCCCGGGAGAAGGAAGGGGTGCCCGCCGCCCAGCCTCGCCCTCCCAGCGCTGGTGTCTGGTGCCACCTAGTGAAGTGTCATCGATGAGGCTCTGCAGGACCACGCCGGCCCGGCCCTGCTCCCAGATGTAATCCCACGGGAAAGGGCCCTGTGGGATCTGCCTCTACAGGTACCAAGTGTGTACAGACTTCTAAGTGGGACCTGCACAGGTACCCCCAACCCAGCACTCCCAGCCCGGGGAACCCGGAGCAAGAGGAAACCACAGCTCTGCACATGCTGCCTGTGCCCAAAGCAAATGGAAAGAGAGCTGGGGTGTGAAAAATAAAGATTGTTTATTTACAGAAGAGCAGAAACAACAGTGAACTACACCATGTATTTAAACTGTAAGAATCCCTGTAACAACAACAACAAACTGTAAAATGTGTTAACATAAGAACCTTTATAGCAACAATGTATGAAACGTATTTACAAAAGGCAAAAACACTCTCTAAAACATACAGAAGACTACTGAAGAACACTCTATATATATCCAGAGGGGTGGCATCCCTGTCCGGCATCTCCATCAGCCCTGGAAGAAAAGCAAGTGACAGGGTCACTCCAGGCAGGCACAGAGGGCAGTTCCCTGTGCCCCCAGGCTGGGACACGCTGGCAGAGAGGGACTCTGCTGCCAGCACTGAGCCTCAATGGGGCTGAGGGCTGGGCCCCAGGCAGTGGGACCCAAAGCCTGGCCCAAAGCCAGCCCAGGGCAGGCTGGGGGTGGTGTTTGTGCCACCAGAACCCAGGGACACCCCCGGGCACCATGTCCCTGAGCAGGGACACCCAGCCCAGCCCCAGCCTGGCAGCAGGACACCCACTCTGCCTGTGGGCAGGGCATGGCCAGCACCTGCCTCTGCTGCTGCTGGGGTCCCTCTTCATCCCAAGACCATGTTCTCCTCCTCACCTTTCTCATCTATTTCCATGTCTTCAGCATAATCCTCCATTTCCACCTCCATCTCTTCCTCCATCTCCTCCTCCACATCCACCTCCATCTCTTCCTCCATCTCCTCCTCCACATCCACCTCCATCTCTTCCTCTCCTCCTCCACATCCACCTCCATCGCTTCCTCTCCATAATCTTCTACATCTGCTTCAATGTTTTCCTCCATATCAATCATAACATCCACCTCCATCTCCTCCTCAGTGTCTGTGCCAGCCTGCATAGGGAGCAAAACCTCAGGGTGGGGTCCCTGTCCCACACCATCCCCACAGAGCTCCAGCCCACCCAGGCACTTGGGGGTGTCCACCTCCATGGGATGGCACTGTACCTTCATTGGGACAAAAGTGAGCGTCCTGCAGGGATGGATGGCAAGGTCCAGGCAGTAGAGACCATTCAGGACTGATGGCAGTGTCAGGGACCTGGTGACAATCAGGGTGACAGGGATGCTCTCAGAGCAGGGTGCAGTGTGGGGTAACACAAGGGCCAAGGGTGGGTTTGTGCTTTTTGCTGGGAGAAGAAAGTTTCAGCTGTAGAAGTTCCTGTGTCATACTCTGTGATGAGAACATACAAACTGGGCCTGTGCCTCACCTGTGACTTTCCTTTTAGCCCAAATCAACCTCCTGCAGTTGAAAGCCATCTCTCTCTTCCCACCACAGACCTGTTGAACACTCTGTCCCTGTCTTTCCTGTGGGACCTTCCAGCCCTGCATGGCTGCAGTGAGGCGTCCCCATGGCCATCTCTCCTCCAGGCTGAGCATCTCCAACTCCTCCAGCCTTTCCTCAGAGCAGAGGGGCTCCAGCCCTCGCAGCATCTCCATGGCCTCCTCTGCACGTCCTCCAACAGCTCCAGGTCCTTCCTGTGCTCAGGACCCCAGAGCTGGAGGCAGGGATGGGTCCTGGGCGGGGCTGCAGCTTCACGGGGGCAGAGGGGAATTTTGTGTTATCCCCTGAAAGGAACTCAATGCACTCTTTGCTGAGGGATAAAATCAAGAGAATGGAGACTGCCCTGGGCAGAGCCCTGCTGTCAGCAGAGGTTCTTTGTGAAGTCTGCAGGGATCCATCAGGAGCAGATCCCAGGTGTCCCTTTGCCTCAGCACCCACCCCAGAGCAGCTGCAATGGGCACCTTGGCCAGGCTGTGGGTCCATGCCCAGCCCAGCTCTCAGCTCCCTGTGCTCCCACAAGCACAGGCTCCAAAGCAAACCCTGCCCATGGGGACACAGTGTCTGTGCCACTCTGGCTCCTTCCAGGAGGGAGGCTGGGCCTGCAGCACCCTGGGGTGCCACAGAACTAAGATTTTCCCAAAGGATTTCTGGATCCTGGGGACAGGAGCCGCTGCAAAAGCCACTTCTGGCACAGAGGTACCTCTGTCACCCTGCAGGCCAGCTGAAAGGAGAGGGACATGTCATACAAATCTTCAGGGTGTTTATTGTCAGGATAGAAATTCCTTTATATAAAACAAGAGTTTAAAAATAGCGCTACCCTGCTCTCAGAATTAAATATACATATATATATATACACACACGCATAGATATTGATAGAAAGAATAATTACCATTTTGCTATGTGATTATAAAACCGAACAAGATTAATACCAATTTCCAAACTATTCCGCCAAACCAGGGCAAGGGCATCTAAGAATTCCTGCCGCCCACCTTCCCACGGGAGCCCACCTGGGCACCACACTGGGAGCCACCTGGGCATCAGGCGTCCCCTGTGCTGCCTGCACCACCCAGCTGTCCTTGCCCCACCACTTGGCAGCAGATGCTGAGACAACAGAAGCTCTCAGGGTGACACCACTGCAGGTTTTTTCTCTTGCAAAGCAGCCTGCCAGGGTCCAGGGGGGCTGTGCCATCTCAGTCACTCTTGAGGGACACCAGGTGCCATGTCTGCATGTCTGTCCAGCCTGCCCACATAGTTGCTCCCCTTCATCCCAGACCTGCCATGGAATGACAACCGAACCCCTTGGCTTTGCAGCAGGGGCTTTGTTCAAGTTCCTTCTTCGTGCGCTTTTAGGATTTGCATTTTTTTAAATACAGTCCACGCCCCCCTGGGGATTTTGCAATACAAGAACAAACACTGATGCTTTAGGATAACCTAGCAATAACAATGTCATGTAGCTACTGTACATCCATCCCTGTGCCCTGCCGAGCACTGCAGCCCTCTGCCAGGATCACTTCTTGTTGGCAATCTGCTTTTCCAAGTCTTCAAGCCTGGCTGTCATCTGAGCGAGTGCACGTGCTAAGGAAACAGCGTGAGCCAGACAGTCTGCTGAGCAAAGGACTTTATCCCCTTAAAAAAGCCTAAAATTTTCCCCCCTCCCATTTATCTATCCCTCCCTCCCCCGTGTGTGCTCTGTCCTCAGCTGTTCTCCCCCTGACAAGCCCAGGCATCACCCCAAAGGATATTTTTCTCGGTCAGGCTCTGCAGGATGGCCACGGTGTTGGTCTGGAACTGCACCAGCGCCTCGCACTCACACGGGCTGCGGATCTCCGTCTCCCCTTTGCCCTCCTCTGTGGTGGGGGGTTGGCTGCAGTCAGACCATGGCCCCACAGTGCCCACTCTCCCTCGCTCCCAGAGAGGTCCCTTGTCCCTGCAGCCACCCACCAGGGCTCAGGGCTCTCCCCACCATTTTGCCCTCTTTTTTCAGCCTCTCCGCTTTCTGTCAGGCTGCCCCGCTGATCCAGCAAGCTCTCTGCCAGGCATCCCACAGAGCTGTCACACATGTGGTCACAGTGTGACAAGGACAGCCAGTGCTGAGCTTCACTTTGCCTTCAAGCTGGGGTGGCAGGGGGCAGGTTGACTCCATATCTGCAGCCCTGTGGGGGTCTCAAGGGCACTGGGGAGCCCCAGCCTGTCCCAGGGCAGGGAGACCCTCACAGTACCCTGCACCAGGCAGCAGCAGAAGCAAAGATCTGAACAAGGTACACAGGCCACCTTCAGAGCATCCTGCAAGGCATGGTGCCACTCCCAAACTCTGCCCATGCAATGGCACAGGAGTGGTTACTCACATTAATACTTTTGTATTAACCCCTCCCATTTTTTAATTAATTCCTCCTGTTTCACCTTTTCCTCTTTCAAATCCCTCCCAGAGACCCACACCTATTCCCACAAGAGCCTGGAGAGATCCTGAGACAGCCTAGGCTCACACCAGCCCAGCTCAGCCTTGGGGGTACTTGACAGACATACAAATCACCCCACTGGCTCTGTGAGAACACCAGGGCCTTCCCTGGCTTGGGGTCAAGTCCCCTGGTGTGGCCAGGAGCACCCACCTGGGCAGATATTCAGGGAGAAGTTCTCCACAAGGTGGGTCATGGTGGTGAAGTCTGCTGAATAGGAGAAGTGCTGCTCCACTGGCTCAGAGGCGATCGCTCTCAGCTCTTCCTCCACGGCTTTTCCGACACCCACGGCAAACATGACAATCCCTGTGTGGCAAGGACAGATCCTGAGCACTGCAAGACCACCCCACAGCTACTAGCCCCAAGCCCAGAGTGAGCAAAGCCAAGGATGCAGGATTTTCTCTGGGCTTCCCAAATATACAGCAGGATTTTGGGAAGGACAGGCAGGAGCATGGCAGCACTGTGGTGGTGCAGGCTGCTGCATGAAGGATGGTGCTCAGGGCACCCTGTGGCCACAACAGAGCACATCTGCCATGGGATTCAGGTCCCCAAGGCTGGATGATGCAGCTTTTCCCTGAGACAGCCACCCCAAGGAACCATCCCAGGATGCCCAAGACACTGTAATTTGGGGTTCCCAGTCCCCCCTGCACCTGACTCCTTTGCTCTCCTGGCCCATTCGGAGATGTCATCCTGTGAGCGTCCATCTGTGAAGACCAGCCCGATTCTGGGGATGTTGTGGGAGAGAGGCCTGGCCCCTTCCAGCTCAGAGAAGCTGTGCTCCACCATGTGCTTGAGGGCAAGGCCTGTCATGGTGCCTTTCTCCATGTACTCCACATCCATCACTGCCTTCTTGATCTCGTCGGCGCTGTGGTACTTGTTGAGGGGGAACTCGGTGCGCACGCGGCTGGAGTACTGCACCAGCCCCACCCGTGTGCCCTGGGGGGACACCTCCAGCAGGTCCACAATGCGGTTCACAAACTGCTTCACCAGCTCAAAGTTCTGGGGCCGGACACTCTTGGAACCATCGATGACCATCACAAGGTCCACGTGCCCAGCTCCACACTCTGCAGGCACAGGGGGAAGGTGAGAGAGGAGCAGCCTGGCCATGGCCACTGTCAGAGTGAAGGAGCCTTGGCTGGGGCTGAGATTTGGGGCATCAGGACACTGTGGGAACACCCTGGAACTGCAGCTGGGAAGGAGAGGAGTCTATGCCCAAGTGACTCAGCCCAAAAACCTCCACTGACACCCCAACACCCCGTGAAAGCCTTTCCTAGGTTTCTCTTTTCTTCAACCTCTCCTTAAAGCTGTTGCATCTTCTGGGCCATGTCTCTGAGGACACAAGCATCCATTCCCATAGCAGCCATGGTGCTTCCCCAACCACAGCCAGCCCTCCACCCTCTTCCAGCCTCGCTTAGAGTCCCAACTGGGGACAGAGCTCCCCAGCCCAGTTTGAGGTGAGCTCTCTCCAGGAGCACAGAGCCCAGATAAGGAGAATGTCAAGGGCTGTGTCCCAGTACTCACTGCTGCATGTCTTGCCATCAGCCTGGAGCTGCTGGCCCTCAGGGCACACACAGTGGTAGGAGCCCTCCGTGCTCACGCACTTGAACTCACAGCCGTGATCCACCCCATTGCAGAGGTCAGTGGCTGGAAGACAAGCCGAGGGTTATCCCCATTCAGGGTGGGCTGGGAACAGCCCTTCCCTGGATATGGGGCAGGACATAAAGGCAGGTGCTATACACACAGCCTGTGCCGTGCAGTGTGCTGGCACCTACCCCTGCAGGACTTGCTGTCAGGCTGGAGCGTGAAGCCGCTGCGGCAGCGGCAGTAGTGCCCGTTGGGGATGCTCACACACTCGTGCTGGCAGCTGTGGTTTCCAAAGCTGCAGTAATCAATCACTGAGGGGACAAAGGAGAGCGACGGCAGAAAGGAAAAGACATGAAGAGAGAGAATGGGAAGCAAATGAAGAAGGGACAGGCAGAGGGACAGTCACTTACTGATGCAGTTCCTCTTGTTCTGGCTGAGGTAGTAACCCGCTCGGCAGCGGCACGAGTAGGAGCCCCGCAGGCTGACACAGTGGTGCTGACAGCCGTGCCTCCCGTCTGCACACGCATCGATGGCTGCAGGGGAACACCACACCCGTCACCCTGCTGTCCCAGCCTCCCTGGGGCAGCAGGGCAGGACTGCTCCAGGGCTTTGAAGCAGCTCCCAGCACCATGAAACAAGAAGGAAAAGACCTGGTGTGGTGGTCAGACCAACTAACATGGCTTTGCACTAAAATCCAGGGGAAAATCACTGTGCAGTTTGGTGCTGGGATGTGAATCCTTTGGTACTCACTGCCTGGACCCCCTCAGCTGACAGGCAGCTGGTTGTGCCCACATAAGTCACGAGTGTCCCATCTCAGAGAGATGGCCAGGATTTAGCAATGCTGAATGTCTGAAGTCATTACAGACCCAAGAAGCAGTGGGCCCAGTGAACAGAGCACCCAGGCTCCTGCCGGCCTCCCTGAATCCTTTGCTGTGTCCCAGCTTCCCCCCATGGGACCCATAACTACAAACTCCCTATGAAAGTTCAGATAATAAAAAAGGTTTTTACGGGAACAGGTCTTTCCATCCACATTGAGCCTGTAGCCTGGGTTGCACTCGCAGTAGAAGGAGCCAGGGGTGCTGACACAGCTGTGCTGGCAGCCGTGCTCCCTCTCCACGCACATGTCCACCCCTGCAAGACAGAACAGGCATCAGAGTGGCCCATCAGACACATGGGGACCCTGGCTTTGGGATTTGCCCTGTGCTTGCGGCAGAAGCCAGTGTGACAACCCACACAGCCCCACCACTGCCAGCCCCAGTGCTCACTCACTGATTTTCAGTGCACAGACACTGTGTAGTGCCCTGTCCTGGGGAGGTTGCTTCCCCATCCACCCTGCTTCTGGCATGGGCAGACACCCCAAACACCCCTCTGAAGGTCACCTTCTGGCCTGGGTGAGGAGCAGACACCCAGGCCCCCCTTGCCACTCCACAGCAGCGGCTCTCACCCACCACAAAGCTTGTCCTGGAACTGCTTGGCAAACTGCTGGATGAGCTCGAAGGACTCCACCAGGAAGACGTGCTCCTCCAGCGGTGGGGAGGCCATGGCCCGCAGAGAGTTCATGTCTGCCCGCTGGATCCCCACGGCGTAGATCTCGATGCCGGCGTTCCTGGCCTGCGTGGCCACCTCGGTGACGCGGTCCTGGGGCCGCCCGTCCGTCACGATGATGGCGATGCGGGGGATCCTCTTGTGCAGGGGCCGCGCGCCCTCCTGCGTGCTGAAGGCCACGTTCATGGCGTACTGGATGGCCAGCCCCGTCATGGTGCCCTGCGCCAGCGGGATGATGCTGTTGATGGCCCTCTCCATGTCCGCCCGCGTGAAGAAGGTCTTGAGGGAGAAGATGTTCTGCACCTGGCTGGAGTACTGGATCACCCCCACCCGTGTGGCGTTGGGGCCCACGTCCAGGTTGCTGATGATGTCCATCATGAACCGCCGCATGGTCTCGAACTCGAAGGGGCGCACGCTGCGGGAGCTGTCGATCACAAACACGATGTCCAGGGGACCCGTCCTGCACTTCAGGGCTGAGGAGAAGGCAAAGAGAAGGCTCAGCCCTGTGGCTGTCTGCTGATCTCTGCCCGCTGGCTGGGGGCTGCTCATGAAGGATGGAGAGAGCAGGTTTGGGCAGCGCCCACAGACTGGCACCTTCCACTGCCCAGTAAATCCACAGAAGGTGGCGGAAGAGCAGAAGAACGGCCAACAGGCTGGGGAGACATCCCCTGGCTGTGGGTTGTTGTGGTTGTGTTTGTTTAAGGGCAGAAAATGAGACAGTAAAAAGCAAAGGGCATGCACCTGGCAGAGGTTGAGCCAAAGAGCTTTTCTTGAGCATAAGAATGCTAATTCCAATGCAAACTGGGGGAGTGTTCAGCAAGTGAAATGCCAATGAACATATTTTGCTTGGCTTGTGTGTGTCCAGGCCTGGGATAATTGGGCCCTAATCATAAGGAAACACTTTGAGTCCCTTTGGGATGATGCCAATCTCAATTGCTCTGAAGGTCTCTGAGATACACCTGCTCCTTTCTCCATTTGGTGCCTTCACTGTTTTTAAACTAAAATTGATTTAGATCCCTCTGTCCTGGGAGGAGAGAGGTTGTCACCTCTGGGTTTGCTTTGTCCCCTGCATCTGGAGAGTCAAGCAAGGATGAGGCTTCCCCTCACAGCTGTGCCTCCTGCCAAGGTCACAGCCCATGGCCTGGAGGGTGACAAGCCCTGGGCAGGGCTGTGTCACAGCTTAGGGGGTGCCCAGAGCAATGTCCTCGGACGGCTCCACTGCCGGGTCAGAAGTTTTTGTCCTACTACTTGAGGGATCCTCCATCCTCCTGGGGATGCTCCCAAAGAAGAGGATCATGTTCCCCCATGTCACACAGCTGTCCTCGGACGGCTCCACTGCCCTGTGTTCTCACTTCTCTCCCCTCCATGCACTCCCCACCAGCCAGGGCTCACCTCCAGGTTTTGGTCTGGCTTCCAGTGTTGTCAGGAGAAGCAGGAGGACAGGGGCAACAGGCAGGAGCTTCATCGTGGCTCTGAGGGACCACACAGTTCCAGTGCTGGAAGGATGTGCTGCAGGGAGAAGATGAGGTACAATTAGGGCTGAGGGTGAGCTCAGCCAAGGGGCAACACTCTCCTGTGGTGGGTGTGCCCAGGCAGTGCCAAAAACCCTAAACAGCAGCAGTTTTGACAGGTCCATCCCCAGACTTCTCTGAACCCCCACGGAATCTTTCCTGTTCCAAGGACTGACAGTCTCAGCACAGCTCAATTTCATTACAGTAGCAACACTCTGCCAAAGGGTCTGATTTTCTGCTCTGGGTGGAGCTGGCCATTGGACAAGCCTTATTTTCACTTGCAAACCAGGCAGATGGGATGTTCAGCCAAATGCTTTTTCCCTGACTGTGTGGCTGTTCTGTGCAGCCAGTGGAGAGTGGGAAAGCTGCACACAGGGATGCAGAGCACCAGCCCTCCTGAAACTCCTGCTCGGGAAGAGAAGCCCCCAGATGAAACGCCAGCACAGACAAAACCTGCTCACAAGTCTCTCAAAGTCACTGGCAAAGATCGTTTTTCCAATAAGTTCCATTCTCTGCTTGTTTCCAAACTCCCTTGGGAGAGCAGAAGCCTCTGCAGGCAGAGGGTGTGAGGGTGCCTGTGCAGGTGGGCTCACACCTCTTCCCCTGGGCAGCTGCTGGGTGAAGCACTGCCAGCCTGCTGGTCTCTACATCCCCTCGGGGTCCCCAGCACTCTGCCACCAGCACTCTTCAGCTCTCCCTATTCTGAAGGTTTTTCCAAGGGATACTCTGCACCTCAACAGTTCTTTCATGTCTTTAGGGTGGGATCACTCGGGGAAAAGATATTTCAACTTGTTACCCAAAACCTCAGCTTGTCACTTCTCTCCCTCCCTGCCCACCTCTGTGTTGTCTTGTCGTGACTTTCCTGGCTCCTGCAGGGACATGGATTTATTTAGTTTATTTTTATTCCAGCTCTGGTTGGAAACCCAAGGTGCTAGGGATGGAAATGCCACAGATAATATGACTCTCCCCAGGAGATGTGCAGTGCCAGGACTGGGCACAGATACTGGAAGGGTGCTTTTAAGAAAAAAACACACAAAAAGTCATTTTATCGGTAGTTATCAGCGGGTATTTATTTAGCCCCAGGAGGTCTCAGTAGTTAATTCATCACCAGGGTTGCTGTTTAATTGCTCAGTGGTTACGTGCAGCCCTGAACACCACGTCTTTGATAGCAGGGACACTGATAATAGGTTTAACAGCTGCATCTTAAAACTGTCTCGAGACTCAGTGTTCACACCTGGAAAACTATATTAAGGAATTAGGAGGACAGAAAAGGAGTGCAAGAGGATACTGGGATCCAGAACAAGCGTCTCAAAATGAGAGACGTGGCCTTTCCCTGGAGGCGAGCTGCCTACCAGCCCCGGACCAGCCCCGGACCAGCCAGGACCAGCCAGGACCAGCCCGGGACCAGCCAGGACCAGCCCGGGACCAGCCAGGACCAGCCCGGGACACGGTGACTCCGCGGCAGCGCCGGGAGTTCCTGCAGAGCCCAGCAGGGGAAGGACCAGTGGGATCGCTCTGGCTGAGGGGATGAACAGGGACAGCAGCCTGACAGGTCTTTTCCAGGGGGCAGAGGTGAGCTTTGCTTTGTCGCCAGGATTGCTCGGACACCTGTGTCCCTTCACCTCTGCAAGCAGAGGGGCAAACAGCGCTCCTCCCCCAGCTTTGTGTCCCCATTTATTTAGCAGATTCTTTTTCCAGAGCTGCTTCTTTCCTGGGAGAAAGCACTCACAAACCACTAAATATTTTGGGACAGCTATGCCACCTAGAACATTTCTGCAGCTCTCTTCTCTCCACAGCTCCCTGCAGTGGCAGGCTGCTATGGAGCCTGTGTCTCACAGCATCCAGAGAGTTTTCAAAGACAGCCCAGAGGGAGGAATGAGCTGTCGGGCCAGGAACCAAGAAGGAGAAAACCAGCTCACGACTGATCTATTTTTAACAGCATCTCAGCTTTTGGATGAAGTCTTGGCTCTCCCCACAGCTGGAAGGGCTGATGCTGCCTGGACAGGGCAGGGCATGGCAGCTCAGCCATATGCTGGTTCTGGCAGCAGAGGCCAGGCTGGGACAGTGTCCTGGTCCCTGATTCAATTTAAAGCCCACTCCTGCCCCTGCAGCAAAGGGACGGGGAAGCAACGATGATGGGGCAGATGTCTCCCAGTATCTCTCCCACCATCCCGCACTTGGCAACTTCCCTCTACCCTGACTTGCATCCCTGTGGAGGGACTCCTCACCCCCTGAGGGCTCACACCACCCCCTCCAAGCCATGCAGGAGTGGGAGGGAGATGGGTGGGAAGCGAGCGGCTGGCAGGCAGGTGCTGCGGGGCAAGGCAAACACGGCACCGGCTGCAACGCCAGAGACCTTGAGATAACACTGAGCTATAAAGGAAAAAAGGTCCAGGCAAGGTGAGTGCTGCTGCCTGGGCTGGCTCAGCCAAACCCTGCAGATGAGCTGAGAGGGACACTGGGACCATTCCTGACATTTCTGAGCAACACAAGGGAGGAAATTGTTATTGCTTTTCAGTGCTGAAGGAGATGCTCAGAGCGTGATGCAAGGAGGGTGACCAAGGGGACAGCCACATGTAAGGACAGAGGTCACCTCCTCTTTACTCTACACGTGATCTCAGCCAAGGAGGACATGGAGATGGATCCCCAGAGACAAACAGGTAAGCCAGCACACCTTCCCTGGGCACCTCCAGTGGCAATGCTGCTCCCCAGGGCAATTGCATCCCTCCCTGCTCCAGCACTTGTCTGTCTGCTCTCCCTGCCAAATGCTGAGTCTCAGGAAAAACAGCCGCTTCAGGTTTCAGCCTGGCCTCCTTGGCAGCTCTCTCCTGGCTACAGGTTAACAGAAATACTCTGAATATTCCCCTTCTGGTTCATCCAGATGGTGGCAGTTGGACCTGGGCACACCCTGCCTTGGGCAAGGCCAAAGGACATGGCAGGGAGCAGGGTGAGGAATGCTGCCAGCTCCATACCCTCCTTGCTGTTACAGGGATGGGGGCTTTCTGACTGAACTGTAGAGAGGATGAAGCAGATGGAGAAGGGAGAGGTGGCAGTGGGTTCACAGCCCAGGAGAAGCCCTGACTGTAGTGTCACAAGGAGGAAAGCAGGTTGTGGACCAAGGCTATGGAGCCATGCTGGCTCCAGACCCTGCAAGAAGCCAGGACAAAGATCACCCTGAGTTGCAAGGAGTGGGGAAGAGCTGGGAGCCTGTGAGTAAACACTAGCCAAGCCAGAGGGCTGTCCCATGCAGCAGGGCTGTGAACAAGAGAAGGCACATAAAACAGGTCCAGGCACACCTGGCAGGGTGCAGAGCACTGGTGCCACATGTGATACCAGTGATCAGCATCTATTTCTGTGCTGGAAGCCTTGGCCAATGGTAGAGAGGCCATAGACATGATGTTGCTGAGGTTCACCCTCCTCATCTGCCTCTCCATGCACCCTCCTTCGCCCTGCAGAGCTTTTCTTTACCGGGGCTCAACCAGGCAGTTTTGAGAAATTCAATTCAATCAGTGTTATTTGATGAAAGTGTCAAAAAACCCAATCAAAATATGGCCAGGAGTCCCAGCCCTGAGTCCTTTCTCTTAGGGCACTTGAGTTCTGCCAGGGCAACAGTAAAAAGACAGCAAGAGCACCCTGAAGCTGGAGGATGGGGAGAAAAATTGTGATGTCCTCAGCAGGACAGCAAGTCACCATCCTTCCAGTCCATGCCTGAGAGAAAGGCTGCCCAAAAATGCTTGGGACCAAGGGAGGAAGACTGATGTGTGTCTTGCCCCAGGGGACAATGAGAGCAACCAGAGCCACCTGGAGAGATGCAGACAACTTACATCATCCTGGAGGCACCTCTCGATGCCAAAATTTGTTGTAGAAACATGGATCAATTGCTGGCACATTGTCCATGTGTTTACAAGACCTGCAAGCAGTGTGAAAGGATGAGGCCCAGGACAGCCCTGGAGCTGGATCCACCCTCTCCTGGAGAGTTGCCCAAAGGTTGGTTTCTCCCCAGTCTCCAGGTGCTCTCTGCTTGCAGATGCCTGGCTCAGTGCTACCTCTGCTGCTCACAAGCACTGAATCCACCCTCAGGACCACTTTATAGGCAGAATTGACCTTACACTCAGTCACAGCTCCAAAATCTCAGTGCTCATCCCCCACAGCAGCTGGGTGACAAAAAGCAAATCCCACCAGAGAGGACAGCAATGCAGTTTTTAGAGCAAGGAAGACTCAGGGACCACAGGCACATCAAGACCATGGAAATGGCACGAATTTCCAGCCCAAAAGGGTTTTCCCCCCCAGTTTAAGCACTGATGTGTCCTTGGTTTTTCCCAAACACATGTGGGAGAACCAGAGCAGACTCTTTCCAGGACATCACAGAGCTCTCCAGTTACAACTCTGTGGCAGCTTTACTGGGCCAAGTGCCACCTGGAAGGACACGTTGTTTGAAAAACAAGGCTGTATTTCTCCAACAGCACATCAAGGCTCCAAACCCAACAGGAGCAAATCAGCAGGAGTGCTGTAACAGGAAAACCTTGCTGGATGCAGAAGGAACTTCTCTTTTGCTCTGCTTGCTCTCCACAAAAGCCTATTCCCCATTTTATGGGACCCAGTCCTGTATATTCACAGGGAGGGCAGGAGGAAGATGGGTTTCTTGACCAGGTCCTTTTACAGTAATAGATGTCTTAGACTCACAGACTCACACAAGTCCTGGCAGGTTTATACTGTGACATGACATTTGAAGCCCCCTTGGGAAGGAAATGCTGGGTATAGCAATGGACAGAGCATCCCCTTCTAGATGTTCTCCACAACAGCACATGGCATCTTTCTCTGCTATCAGTCTATCTCTAAAAGACCTCCCAGTGCTCTGGCACTCACCTGGCAGGAAAGCATCTTGCCCAGACAGCCCTGCACTGAAACAAGCTGTACCTGGGCTGCTTCGGCAACAGCTGCCACAAATAAAAGCCACATTCACTTGCAAATTAAAATGTTAAAGATCTAGCCAAGAGGAAAACAGGCTAGAGGAAAATACGTCTGCCAAATCTCCTTGTTCAACTAATCATGTCAGAGATGGCTCCCGTTTCAGGAGTGCTGGTGCCATTTCTCTGTTTCTCTCTGTCCCACTCAAGACCTTTAGGCTGCAGTTGTCCTCTGAGCTGCACATCAGGTACACTCAGCCCATCTCCTGACTGCTATTTTCAACAAAACTGGAATATGAAGATGATGAAGAATGATCAACAGCGGACAGATCCACCTTCCTGACTCTCTTTAAAAAGCAAATACTCTTCTATAAACAAGTCCTTGGAGGACAGCTGAGCTGGGCCAAGAGACTTCAAACTTTGGAGAGGAGGATGTCCTGGCCATCCAGAAGCTGACATAGCAATCCGCTGCCCAAGTTCTTGTTTTGGGAGGAAGGTGTTAGAGAGCATTTTTTTCCACCAGAAATATGCATGTTCAACCACAAAGGAAAAGAGTCATGGCCCAGATCAGCTCCTGGGCTGGTGCAGAGTTTGTCAGCCGAGCTCTTGATGCAGCAGGGCTGGTATGAGACTGATAGTTACTAGCAGGACATCTGTCTCCCAGATCTGCTAGGACCACTATCCCCAGCTGACCTCCAGGAAGTTCACATGGCACAGACAACCACAGAGACCGCCTGCTATTCCAGCCCAGCAATCATGGATTCATTGCCTGACCTCCTTCTCTAAATCTTTATATCATATTTCTCACTCTAGAGATGTGACTCAATGGGTTGGCATAAGAAAACACGCCAGGAGAATATTCTTGTGCCTCTCCCCTTTATCCTACCCATCCTGCTATGTGTTTAATTGAAATAGCAGAAAGTGAGCAGCGTTTGGCAGCTGCAGAAAGGCACGCGGGGACTTTTTGTCCCTCCTCAGAACAGAAAAGCTTTGTGTAGATGCTTTTCACAGGGAGAACCTCAAAGGTAGCACAGGAAATGTCTCACACCTAACTTCACAGCTTCCACGTCCCTCTGGCAGCAGGAGATCTGCTGTCCTGGGACTGCAATGCCATCACCCCTCAGGAGATGCACCAGAGAAGAGCCTCACCAGCAGCACAGTGGCTGTGGCCTCCCTTCTGCCCACGCTGAAGAGCAGGTAACACTTTGGGGAAGACATCCAAGTCCAGCTGCAGGTCTACGAGCTGTGAATTCCCAAAGGCACTGTTTTTCCATGTGTGGAGCTCGCCTAATTTTCCAGCCCAGACAGAGACTCTTGCACAGGGGGTTATCTCTGCTGTCAACAGATCTGCTCCCACTGGTTCCTGCCGCAGACCATGGACTCCTATGGGTCCGCAGACTACACTCAGAGACTCCTGAACTTACACATTGGCAAAGCACAACACAGCCCAGAGACAGAAAAGCTGGAGTCTGGAGAGAAACCAAGGTACTGCCACCTCCATGCAAGAGACAACAGCTGAGCCCTGTGGATTTCCCTGAGAGGCACCAGAGAGACCAGGTTAGGGATGGACTCCTGTGCAAGCAGGGGCCTGCAAGGCAAGAGGATCTGCAGAAGTTTGCAGATAGACGGGCAAAGACAGAATATTGATGGGGAAGATGGATTCTGACTCCAGTAAAAAACACCAGCAAGGACAAGCTGTGTGAGAACCACTAAAGATTCAGAAAAAGGATAAGCCACAGCAGTGTGGAGCATCCCACATGGAAACACTGCCATCATTGTGAACCAGTCTCTGGGGTCTCCTGAGCACACACCTCTACCCTCTCCTGCTTTAACAGAGCTGGTTTAAAACCCTTTCTCTTTAGCCGAGACAGGAGAGAACCAAAGCCTTCTAAGAGCTGAAAACATTACGTGGCACCTAAAGGTACATCTGTGCTGTGGGTGCCTACAGAGGGACGATGCTCACCAACCCACAGCAGCTAATGGAGAGCACTGGGACAGGGTCCCCATGCCCAGCAGACCAGGAGCCCTCATGACAGCTGCATGGGCACCTGATGGAGCCCAGGTGCTCGATTTGCTACTGTTTGGGCCCAAAGTGGAGAAAACACGATTACTGAGAGGTAATGACAAGTGTCAGGAGCCACTCAGCCTCCTGGCTTTTCGTCTGGCATGAAAGGGCCCAAGTGATGCAGGGGGAGTAGCTGACTTTTCTAAGTTTCTTTATAAGCACCACTCCACCTATTTTTTTTTCCCATGTTTTTTCTAGGTCCCATTTATTCACTCACGGTGGGGCTTGTCTCTAATCCCGTGTGTGTGTAGATACAAACGCTATTTATCTCCCCTCCGTGTTTCAGCCCTATTCATCAGGCATTTGTAAATGGCATTTTATGAGTGCTGAGTTTTTAACAAGGCAGGCACGCTGCTCCAGAGCGAACAAAGGGGCCCCTATTGGAAACTTTAAAGATGTTTAAACAAAGACTTCTCTTGAAAACCTTTAACCCCTAATGCCAACCTCAAGGAAAACGCTATGTTATGAGCAATCACAGCACAAACATCTTCTGTGACCACAGACTGCCTACAACGAGCTGCCTTGTTGGCCACAGCTCCTCTGTTTGCCAACCAGGGCAGCTCCCGAGCCCATCCTGTGCTGAGCACATATGGTTTCTTTAATTCTTCAACAACAAACGAAAGTTACAACTTCCACAAAAATCAACAACAGCCTTTTCCCACCGGATGCAGCAATACCCTGCCTGCTTCGATGAAAAGTATTGTTTTACTGCAAACACAAAGATCTGTTCACGTGGCTTCCAGAAGGGAAGTTGTATTTCAGATGAGGCTGAATTTATCCATACCCTGGTGGCAAATATCAGGGCTGAGATCTGAAAGATTTCCCCACGCACATCTTCTTGCTGATATCAACAGCAATCTAATGAATTCCTGCAGAGATCTCAAGAATCTGCTTGTGAAATGCAGTTTCCTCTTGTTATTGCGAACCTGCACACTCACTGCCTGGGATTAACTGCTCCCACTCTTGAAAAAATAAAAAGAAAAACCTTTACTATCAAGAGATGCTACAGAGGGTCCCAAGGGGAGGGGTCCCAAAGGGAAAATTTCATAATAACTTTATAAATAATCTGGATTTAATTGAAGCAAAAATCCAGCGTGCTCAAGCAAAAGAGGCAAAGCCCTGTGCCTTGTCTCAGAGTTGGGGCTGACAACCGGCCCCTCCCGTGGACCCCTGCTCCCCTCAGCCCCACTGCACACATGTGGTGGCCTCCATTGACACGGGACCGTCCTGTTTCCCTGCCATCCTCCTCAGCCACACCGGTTCCCAGTCTGCAGCCTGCCTCCTGAATGGATTCAGCAGCTCTCTGCACCACAGCAAAGGCTGTCCCATCCCAGCAGAACCAGGGGCACAACCCCAGCACAGCACACAGCACCACACCGTGTGTCTGCTCAGCTCCGCTTCGCTCACACGGGTGCGTGTCCACACAAACGCCGTGAGTGCAGAATAATCTGATTTTCCAAACAAGTTTTCCCATGTAATTGCCTGGAACAGAAGTGCCCAAAGCTAATTTTATCCTGTGAAACAGTTGGAATGATAAGCCGAAAGGTGGGTGATTCTTGTGCAAACGAGTATGCACAGACCCAATTTTCCAGTCGTGCAGAAACGGTGCGTAACAAACGTAGAGTACACTTCTGAGCTTATCTTTCTGCAGGATCTCGATCTCCTGTTGCTCAGTACACCTTGCCCAGGTGTACCAGACCCTATCATTGTCTGCTAAGAGCTCCTCAGTTGTATAAGCAGGGACCTGCCCGACAGCTAGGCAAAAGGTGAGCAGGGCAGGCAGCCTGAGCCATCCCGACAGCGCAGAGCAGTTCACATCCCTCTCACACACAGCACCGAGGGGCCGAGCGGGTGCCATGCCCCACCGAGCACACCCCGGCACCGCTGCGGGGCAAGGCTCCAGTCCATATATGGGAGGAAAAAATCCTTTGGGGCAAAGGTTATGCTCTTCCCCCCCTCCCGGCTTTGCTTTCTGCTCCTGGCGCCCAGGATCGCCGCTCCCCATCCTGCCAGCCCCGCTCCAAGGAAAAGCCCCCTCGGAGGCTGCCGATCTCCGCGGCAGCGCTCGGCGCTGCGCACAGCCCCGCCGGGCCGGGCTGGGATCGGGACCAGGACTGGGGCTGGGATCGGGATCGGGACCGGGATTGGGGCTGGGATCAGGACTGGGGCTGGGATCGGGATCGGGGCCGGGATTGGGGCTGGGATCGGGACTGGGATCGGGATCGGGATCGGGATCGGGATCGGGACTGGGATCGGGATCGGGACCGGGACCGGACTCACCCTCACCCTTCTCCTCTCCCCCCGGCAGGGGCGGCGGTGCCCGCGGAGCCCCTCACTCACCCGTGCCGGCCGCGGAGCCGCTCCCCGCCGGCTCGGGGCCGGGCGTGCCCGGGGCCGCTGTTTGCCCGGTGCCGGGGCGGTGTTTGCTCTGTCCTGGGGCCGCTGTTTGCCCAGTCCCGGGGCAGGGTGTGTCCGGGGCCGCTGTTTGCCCGGTCCCGGGGCGACCTTGGCGCAGGGCGCTGACCCCGCCGGTCGTTACCCCCCCGCGGCCAGGGAACGGTCTCGTTCC
>VXBN01005456.1:20819-30946 GCA_013397395.1 Sinosuthora webbiana
TTTTCCCTTTTATTGTCTCTATCCCTGCTGGGGGTGTGCACCTGGGAGCCCCTTAAACTCAAAAGTTCATGGAAAAAGGAGAGTCTAAGCTTAACATCCATTCGACCTACAGTGTCCTGGAAGTTTAGGAACATGAGCAGACAGTGGCTGCAGTGTGGGGAGGTGAGTTTGAACCAGGAAACTGCAGGCCAGAGCTTGGAGGGCTGTAGAGGCTCAGGTTAAGCTTCCATCGAGAAGGTCAACTGATGTGCATTGGAGATCATCAGCAGAGGCTTCTTAGAAACCCTGGAATAGACCTTCCCTGTCCTCCACCTCTCCCAGCACTTAGATCAATCTGGTGGTGGCAGGAACCACCTTTAGTGCTTTATAGGACTGTGTTGTGGCGCTTTAACAGCACTTTCCTTCCTCTCTGCACACCAGGAGCAGAGAAAGGAGACTCCAGTAAATCACCCCCACTGTCTGAATTTTCTAGCAGACGTGCCAACATTGCTTTATCAAACTTGGGCATTTTGGGGGTGTTGGTGCTGCTGGGGTGCCCACCCTGGCTGGCCCCTGCTCCCTGCAGAGCTCACTGCCACAGGCTTTTCGTGCTTCCTGCTCTCTGCCACTGTTTGCCCTTGGTGTGGTTGATAAATCCCCCAGGCCTAGAAAAGGCTGAATTTCCCTTGTGTGTGCAGTGAGGAAAATACGGGATTTATAAATACCCATGCATATACAAGGGCTGTGGGTTGGGTTGGTCTGGATTAAAGGAGGTATTGAAAAATGAGGGAAGCCAGAAACTGCAGGCTTCTCATTTCTGTGATTTCTAATGGCTTTTCCTTTTGCATAAACATTGCGTTGACTCCATACCCAGGAGCACTGCAGGCATTTTCTCCCCTGATCTGCACAAAATATAACCCAGACCTCTAAAATGGATATTTTTTACTAGGATGTTTGGTTTCCCCAAACTGAGGGAAGAACAATTGCCCTCTGTGGCAGCAAGTCCCCAGCAAGCTTCAGGGCAGCTGTGTCCTGAGCTAGGCAAACTGCAGCTCCTTTTTTTGGGGGGGAAAGCAGCAAATTAAGTCTCTGCACTTCAATTCAGTGCTACCTGCACTTGGGGACACTGTTACTGTGAGTCCCAGTTCTTGTATAAAGAGGTGATTTGAAGACCCAGTTTCTAAACAATAGCTGCCAGGATTGTATTTTGGTCTCCAGAGTCGGGTACTTTCATTCCCAGGGGACCAAATATATCAGATCCCTTCCTCAGCAGAGTGAGCTGCTGAAGCTCATTGAACTGAAAAGGAGAAGGGCAGAGGGCAGTTCGCTTCTCCCAGTGCTTGTAAAGAGCTTTTTCTTCTCCTGCAGTTGCCCAAGGGTGCGCACACAGAGGTGATGTGTGGAGCAGGGTATGTCCCACACAGGAGGCAGCCTTCCCCAGCTGGAGGCAGGACAAAGCACTGAGTGATGCCCCTGAACACTTGCTGCTGGGAGGGAGAGGGAGAATTTTCAGCTGTGGTGTTAAACATCAGTTCTCCTAAAATCAGCAATGGAACTGTGGGGTCCAACCCTACCAAAGCCTCTCGGCGCCTGTCTGGGATCCCTGCGTGCCCACATGAAACAGCCCTTTGCAAGGTGGTCCAGCTGTGTGTCTCCTGTGGAAAGCACACAGAGCACTCCTCCTTTTCTGCTTCATTTCCCCTGGGAGTGGGCACAGCAACCTGGCCAGGGCTTGCAAATCCCCCGGTGTACCTTGGGTCTCTCCCACCTCAAGCACCAGGGCAGAGCCGCCCTAGAGATGCACCACAAATGCACTCACACCCTCTCCTGAGGCACTTCCCGACCTAAAGCAAAGGAAAAGCCTTGGTAAGTGGTGCCAGGCCGAGCAGGGAAGGGGAAAGCCTTACAGAAATCAGTGTAGGAGAAAGGTGGTGGATCCCCCCTCGCTCCCTCCCCCTTCATTCTACATAATGCCCAACTGTGTGGAGAGCAGCCGAGCCCCAGCCAAGACCTCAGGCTCTGAAAAGGCAGCTTTTAGTGAGAGCTGTAAGAGCCTGGCCCGTGTGGTGCTGCTAACATGACACTGAACTAACACTGCACTACAACCAAAGCATTTTAATAATTTAATATAATAAATGTCAGAAGGGAGTGAATAATTCTCTGTAACCCTGAGGAGGCTGTAGGTGCCAGAAGGAGCCAAGTGGGTATACTGAGCTGCTTTAGCAATAGCCCTTTGACTCTCTGAAGATAAATTTAAACCAGATGATGGATGCCGGGTGGTCGCCTCTGTGGGCAGAATGGCAAGCACTGTTCAGAAGTGCGTCACTGACACAACTTAGCCCCAAAATTTGGAAGGCAAGGGCTGCAGAGAATGGACAAAGAAAAGAAAGCCAAGTTTCTAGATAGTTGTTCCTCCAGCTGGACATCAAATCTGAAGAGTCACCGTCTGCTTACCTGCCTTTGGCATGCACATTCCCACTTCAAGCAGTAAGTAGCATGTGGGTAATTGTTCCAGAAGGCTCTTTAATAAGCTCCAGGCAGTGACCCACGTGCCTCTGGCATTATGTAGGATGGCAGGGAGCTGTGATACCTGCACAAGCCTGGCCCTGCCCTGAGCCAGTGCTGCGGGAGGCTCTGCAGAACAGGCATTGCTGAGCCCACGCTGTCAGCACACGTCTTAATCCACAGGGTTTGGCAATTTGCTCCTGAACACTCCCTGCCACTGCCTGGCCTCCGCACCAGGCTGTTCCTTGCTTTGCCATGGGGTTAATAGCAGAGAAGCCCCACAGGGAGACCCCAGGCTATGTGGATGGGCACTGGTGACCGCGTTGGTGACACTAACAGGGATGCAGCATGTGACTGCAGCTGAGACACAAGGACCTAAAGCTATACTCCTAATTTTACACAGCACATTGAACGGTGAGACTCACCAGGAAAAAATTCACACACCCAGCCTGGCTCTTCCCTGCTGTGTGCCCGTTGTCTCTGACAAACTGAGGGTGAAATGCTACTGAACAGAGCCAGCAAGGTTCAGTACTCATTTAACACTCTGTTGCATTAGTGTAAAAGAGTATCCAGGGTCAGGCCAATTTCCTTGATACATTTCCACATTTATCCCAATCATAATCAGTTGTTCTGAAAAAAATAAAAAAAAGAAAAAAGAAGAAGAAGAAAAAAACCCAACCAGCCAACCAAAAAAAAGAAAAACCCAAAACCAACCCAGAGTTTTGCTGAGAGATTCCCAAATAGTGCTTTTATAAGAAGGGAAGAACAGCAAAGGCGGATCAAAGCTGAAATCACACATGGCTTGGCAGCAGAGGAGTGAAACAGCTGCAGATTGCCATTATGGAAAAAGATTAAATAACCTTCTTATGGGATCTCTTTGGCTGTGCAGAGATATAAACTATTCATTGGCTAGAAAGTGGAGTGAAACTTCTCAGCAAGACTGAGTGACCCACCGTGGAGCAGCCACTGGTGGGATGTTGTTGATAAAGCTCTGCTTCAGTGTGCTGGAGCAGGAGTGTCCCAGCACCACCACGGAGGGAACAGGTACAGCCTTGGCAAAGGAGCTCCTCCTGCCCTGCCATGAGTGCTGTGGGGTGAGCCAGGGCTAAGTCCAGAGCCCTGTGCTGGCAGCAGCTCTGGGGCTGCCACAGGAGCAGAGCCTGGTGGCAGCCTGTGCTCTGCAGTCAGAAATGGCCATAAAATATTCATTTTCCAGGCACAGAGTAGCAGTTAATGCTGTGGGTGACACTGACACTGGCCCTGGCTGTAAATCTGATTCTGGCAGGGCTCTGTTGATTTATGTTTACTAGTGATCCAATAACACATCTAGGATAAAGAACTGGGAACAAGGAGGGCAGGAGATTATACTGCCCCTCTAGTAACCAAACAGAGCACATCTGTGCAGTGCAAAGTGTCAGGTCCCTGTGGCAGTGTTCACAGAAGATACTGGGTAAATATTTGCTTGTGTGGGACATGTGTTTTTCTTCCTCATACAACAGGAGAGCATCAGCCCCATCCAAAGGTGGGAAAGCTGGAACTGAAGTGATATGTGTTAAAGTGAATTGCAACATGGGAGTTAAAAGCTGTAAGGGCACAGCATTTTTAAAAGTTTTGCACTGGAAAGAACAGAGTTTGCAGGCCAGCTCTTCCAGACGGTTGCTTGGGATGACTGCTTGCAGCCTCTCTCCCTGGGAGCTTGCTCTGCCCTCTGAGCCCAGAGTGGCTCACCATGAGGAGCCTGCCTTGGGGTGATGGCAGGACCAGGCTTACCTCTCTTCACATATCTGATCATTTGTGCTCTCAACTTTTCTCCATTTCTAGCCCCATTTAAGAGAAAGAGAGACTGTGTTTAATGGCAATGCTCCCCTGCACACCTCTTGCAAGTTCCTCCTTGGGTGGCTGTGGCTGATGCCCCTACTGTCACCCCTTCTCCTCTGAGTCATCTCCCAGTGCTGCCCACAGCCCCCAGGTGCTCTCTCACAGTTACTCTGCAATGTTTTCCACTGGGGCTGGGGCTTCACAGCCTTCCCTGGCCTCTGCTTTACCTCTGTCTGATAGGAGAGTCATCACCAGCCAGGCTGGGTCCCCTCAGTAGGAGCAACGTTCCCAGTGGCCACATTAATAGACGTGACAAGGAGAGACTCCTACACAGGAGTCTCTTCCTAATCCTCTGGTTTCATCTTATCCAGTCAAATATTCCAAACTCAGGGAATGCTCCTGTCCCAAACTCAGGGGGTTTAGGGGCTTTCAGCAGGGCAGGGGCTGGTGCTGTTCAGTGAGTGGTCTCACCTCCTCTGAAGGCAAGCCAGCACCACAGAAGGTGTCCACAGCTGACATCCCCGAGCTTTCCCCCCTTGCACTCCCCAGTCCTTGCACACTTGTCCAGGTGGCAGAGCAGAGTATCTTGGACCCACCTCATCTCTCTCCAGCTGGTTAACACCCAAACTACCGAGTTAGCAGAGATAAATGCCAGGTGCTTGGGAACACCTTCCAGTTAATAGAGCAGAAACAATCAGCAGAACCACCTACCTCTTAGGTCTCAGAGAAAAATGCAGCTACTTTCACCCAACATCCCCTGCAGAAGCCAACGAGTGGCTCCACCTGGCATGGCAGCTCCCCAGCTGCACTCACAGCTCTGCAGCATCGCTTCCCAACTCACCCAAAAGCCATACAGCAACAAGCACATCAGGTGGAAAAACAAATTAATATTCAGTTAGGGCACAGCCACCATTGCATGGGGCTGGAAGTCTTAGAAATGTCGTGTGTGTGTGTGTTCGGTGGCAAACTGATGAAGCAGTTATTCCATTATCCAAACTTGATATTTTTCAATGCTAGCCCCATTCTTAGAGCAGCTGAGCTGCAGTGCTGTCTGATGGGAAAGCCTTTCCACCTTCCCCACCCCATCAGGCTGGACATGGAGGGAGCTCCTTGCTCCCTGCTGGGCTGGGCAGGAGCTGGCTCTGGTGCCACAGTGCCAGGGAAATTCTGTCTCGTAGATCCAACCCCTACCAGGGCAGCCTGCTCCAGGACAGCGTGAGGAGGTACCTGCAGCTGCCAGCAGACCAGACTGTGCTGATCCTGCATGCCAAGGTCGCACAGAAATCCTACGGCAACGAAAAAAGGTGGGAGATAGTTCCAGCTTCCCTGGCAGCCACTTCTAAACCCAGCTACCTGTTTTCAGCCTTGCTGGATTTCACTGACCTAACCTGGTGAGGCAAATTATCTGACATATCCTCTCTGCATTCACTCATGACATCTTTGCTTCCAAAGTCATCATTTAGTCTCCATGAACTGAATAACACAAGAAGAGTATTAGCTCCAACCTGCATCCATCCCAGTTAGACATTCCCAGTGGGTGGGTTCTTTCCATGAAGCGATAAAGAAAGATAAAGTAAAAGAAGTCAAGATTCCATTCAAATCTCACCCCCCAAGAAGGAAAGGCTACTGTTTTAACTGCCCTGTAACTCCTGTCTTAAAATCTGCATGGCCACAGCAGGGGCTGGGGCGTTTCCATCAATGCCAGTGGTCTCCAAAAAGCTGCTATATTTGAAAATCCTTCCCACACTGCAAAAACACCTTGAGGTTCTGGCTCGAATCTCCAAAATTGCCACTCCCTGGCAGTGACGTCAGACTGCGGCACTGCAATGTAATTAATCCCCCATTAATCCTTGTGATATAAATACTCCTCCGTTATTACCGAGTATGGAATAGCTGTGAGGCCACGAGCTCAGCCTCCAAGGTGTAACCACCCAGACCCCAGCCACCCCAGGAGACAGCTCTGGGATGGGCTGGCTGTGCCTACAAAGTTCTCACCACATCCAGTCTCCTGCCAGGGGCTGCTGCTCCACAGGTAAGAAAGTTATTTCAGGACTGAATCTCCCAGCCAGGAGGGAGCCCTGTCATCACAGCCTCTTTTCTCTGCTCCTGACCCTGTGCAAGGGATGAGCGTGAAAATTAGACACCAGGTCTGAAAAGGGAGAGAAAACCTGCACACAGCTCCCAGGTTAAAGTTTGAAGGTGCTGCTGCCATTTTCCTTAATAGTGGCAGTCAGGGGCCTGTGCTGTGGATGAGTTGTTTAAATAAACCTGTACCCAGGACTTTAGGGCTCCAAAATATCTAAGCCCCTGCACTGGTGTTTTCTCTGCTTGTGCTTTACCCAGTATCAATAGAGGATGAATTTACACCATTCACACAAGTGCAAAGACAGTGGAAACCCAAATAAAACACAGGAAAATGGGTTTTCAAACTCCTGGCTATAGATTTATTTGCACTGGGCTCCAAAACGGATTGTGAATGTAAACTCTGTTCCCAGCCTGCTGAAGCTCCCACATGGCAGCCAGGCAGAGGCAGGGTGTGATCGCTCCCTGTCCTTGGGGCAGCTGGAGGTGTGGGTGCCAGGGTCCCTGTCCTCCCATCCCAGGGCCATCCTGGCACTGGTGGGATCATGGCCACCAGTGGCACCACCAGATGTGGCAGCTGTTGAGGCTGGAACCAGGCACTGGAGGGAGTGCAGGGCAGTGGGTCCCCAGCCCCTCGCTGAGCCCCATGTACCTCCTGGGGTGCAAGGTTGGCCCCAGTGCTGGTGATCCCCAGTGAAGGTCTCTGCTCTCTGTACACCCACCCAGCCACTCCTGAGCATCTTTGCAGGTGCTGAAGGGCAGTGAGAAAATGCCCTCTTGTGTCTGCAGGTTTTTCTGCCCCCCACCTTGTGTTTACCTGAGCGGGCCAGGATGGAAGTTAAAGCAGGAGCAGATAAAAGGTGAGCACTGGGCAGCAGCCCTGGACCTCTCCTCCCTCCCTTCCTGCACCATGGAGAGCTGCCCTCCGTCTCTGCAAAGGGGACAGTGTGTCTGTTTATGTTGGTTTTGGCCCCCCAAACTCCTTTCCTGCTCAAGCCTGAGCCCCCTGGAGCGCAGACCCAGGAAGGGCAGGAGCTTGGCCACGCTCCTCTCCTGGAGAAGCTGAGCCTGTGCAGGGGGCTGGAAGGTGCTTCTCCTTGTCTGTTCCAGCCAGGGACCTGGGAGAGGCTGGGTTTCGGGTGTGTGGGTACATGGGGCTGGACAGCATGGGCAGCAGCCTGATGGAGACCCAGAAGCTCAGCTTTGAGGAGCAGCCAGATGCGAAGGTAAAGCCCGTGGCTCCCTGGGGCTGTGGGGGATCCCCTCATGCAGGGGGATGTCACCAGCATCACCCCACACCCTGGGATGTCACACCCTCCCCATCCCCAGCATGTCACAGTTCTTTCCTCCTAGCCATAACTCCCCACTCCCACTCTGCCAGCCTGTTGTGGCATGTGCAGCAATCCAGGCAGCCCAAAGATCCCCGTCTTTCCCTGGAACCATCTCTCAGGTTGACAGCCCTGTGGCTGCCAAAATCTGCACAGTTCCCTCAGCCCTGGTTCCTTCTCCTGATGAGCAGCACTGCTGCTTGTCACAAAATGAAAGCCTGGTCTTCATTTACAGATAAACAGCTAAATAAAAACCCCAGTTGATCCCAAAGTTCAAAAGCTTCAGCAGAGTTCTGGCATCTTTTGATTGGAGGGGGAAAAAGGAGAAAAAGCATTATCTGGGGTCCCCAAAGAGCACGGGGTCTGAGGCAGGCCAGGAACCTCACAGAAAGAGCCTTTGTCCGCAGTGCTTGCCTTGCTGCTCAGGCACAGCATATCGGCCAGGATGAGGGAAACCATAAACCCAGGGTGATTTCTCATGTTATGTGGGATAAATCACACATAACATTCATTTCCATAAGGAATACTCTGCCCCCAGTGTAAATAAAGCCTCTGCCGATCCCCAGCTCTTCATTCCACCTGTAATAACATCTCTGGTCGTTTCTCCCTTTAAATGAACCCGGGGCTGGTTGAAAGGGCACTATTATGTCCTCGTGGGGAGGTGAGGAGGGTGAGGACAGCTGGTGGGGCTGGGCTGGAGCTGCTGAGCACCCCTCTGTGCCCTTGGCAGGGGTTCAGCTGTGCCAAGGCCCTGTACATCTCGGACTCGGACAAGCGCAAGCATTTCCGCCTGGTCCTGAAGCTCTTCTTCAGCAACGGGCAGGAGATTGGCACCTTCCACAGCAAACTCATCAAGGTCATCTCCAAGCCCTCACAGAAGAAGCAGTCCCTGAAGAACACAGACCGTGAGTGCAGGAATGGCTCTGTGGGGAGGGACGTGGGTGCCAGCCCAGGGTGGGATGCTCTCTGCTCACAGCTTGGCTCTGGAGTGGTCCAGAGCCCATGGGAACTCCCAAAAGAGGATGTGTCTGACACAGAGATGTCTCATTTCCAAATGGTTCACCCATCACGAGGTGTAATGCTCCGATGCCAGTGTGGTCCCCACACCATGGGCCTCGCCTGTGCTCACACAGAGAGGAAGGCAGTGGTGCTGGAGAAGGCAGAGGGTGTTGGCTGCTGCCAGGCTGGGTACCCCAGGAACCAGGGCTTGTCCTCGCTGGGCTTGACAGAGCCATCATTCAGTCCTGGCAAGCACTAACCCAGCCACCTCTCCCCACAGTCTGCATCTCCTCAGGCTCCAAAGTGTCCCTCTTCAACCGCCTGCGCTCCCAGACCGTCAGCACCCGGTACCTGTCTGTGGAGGGGGGAGCCTTCATCGCCAGCNCTCACAAGGTGTAATGCCCTGATGCCAGTATGGTCCCCACACCATGGGGACCTCTGCTCACACAGAGAGGACGGCAGTGGTGCTGGTGAAGGCAGAGAGTGTTGGCTGCTGCCAGGCTGGGTACCCCAGGAACCAGGGCTTGTCCTCGCTGGGCTTGACAGAGCCATCATTCAGTCCTGGCAAGCACTAACCCAGCCACCTCTCCCCACAGTCTGCATCTCCTCAGGCTCCAAAGTGTCCCTCTTCAACCGCCTGCGCTCCCAGACCGTCAGCACCCGGTACCTGTCTGTGGAGGGGGGAGCCTTCATCGCCAGCGCCAGGCAGTGGGCAGCCTTCACCCTCCACCTGGGTAAGCACCCTCGGGGGACACTGATGCCACCAAACCCAGGGCTGCCTGCCTCCAGCCCTGGCTATCCCATCCTGCAAAGCCAGTTCTTGGGGGCAAAAGGCGTGGGTATTAATTAGCCTGGAGGTGTAGGAATCTGGCTCAGTCTTACCTCTGCCCGGCATTCCTGGTGTGTCCCTGGACGTTTCCCACTGGTTCTGGGGGCACAGCAGCTGTAACCAGGGCAGCAAGAGCTGTACTGGTCTGGAGGTTCATAAATCCAAGCAAGTGACTTGCCTGGAAGGGGCCAAAGCCCAACAGTATTCCTGCCCACATTGCTTCCAGCAGTGTCCCTGCAAGGTACTTCATCCCCATCCTGCTCTCCCGTGCTGGGGTCCCAGGGAATGGTGGTTTTTCCAAGCAGTGAGCACGTGCAGAGCAGAGAAAACAGTAAGAAAGCAGTAAGAAAGCAGTAAGAAAGCAGCGGGAGCGCGGCCAAATCCGTGCCTAGCAGGGTAAACCTGCTCCCCGGGCGGTGACTCTGCCTCTCTCCCTCCCGGCAGCCGACGAGCGCTGCCCCCGGAGCGAGTTCCCCCTGCGGGAAGGGTACATCCGCTACGGCTCCGTGGTCCAGCTGGTCTGCACGGCCACCGGCGTCACCCTGCCGCCCCTGGTAAGCTCCGTCCCTGCGGGTGCCGGGCTCACA
>VXBN01005456.1:31822-62960 GCA_013397395.1 Sinosuthora webbiana
AAAAAGGAGAAAAAGCATTATCTGGGGTCCCCAAAGAGCACGGGGTCTGAGGCAGGCCAGGAACCTCACAGAAAGAGCCTTTGTCCGCAGTGCTTGCCTTGCTGCTCAGGCACAGCATATCGGCCAGGATGAGGGAAACCATAAACCCAGGGTGATTTCTCATGTTATGTGGGATAAATCACACATAACATTCATTTCCATAAGGAATACTCTGCCCCCAGTGTAAATAAAGCCTCTGCCGATCCCCAGCTCTTCATTCCACCTGTAATAACATCTCTGGTCGTTTCTCCCTTTAAATGAACCCGGGGCTGGTTGAAAGGGCACTATTATGTCCTCGTGGGGAGGTGAGGAGGGTGAGGACAGCTGGTGGGGCTGGGCTGGAGCTGCTGAGCACCCCTCTGTGCCCTTGGCAGGGGTTCAGCTGTGCCAAGGCCCTGTACATCTCGGACTCGGACAAGCGCAAGCATTTCCGCCTGGTCTTGAAGCTCTTCTTCAGCAACGGGCAGGAGATTGGCACCTTCCACAGCAAACTCATCAAGGTCATCTCCAAGCCCTCACAGAAGAAGCAGTCCCTGAAGAACACAGACCGTGAGTGCAGGAATGGCTCTGTGGGGAGGGACGTGGGTGCCAGCCCAGGGTGGGATGCTCTCTGCTCACAGCTTGGCTCTGGAGTGGTCCAGAGGCCATGGGAACTCCCAAAAGAGGATTTATCTGACACAGAGATGTCTCATTTCCAAATGGTTCACCCATCACGAGGTGTAATGCTCCGATGCCAGTGTGGTCCCCACACCATGGGCCTCGCCTGTGCTCACACAGAGAGGAAGGCAGTGGTGCTGGAGAAGGCAGAGGGTGTTGGCTGCTGCCAGGCTGGGTACCCCAGGAACCAGGGCTTGTCCTCGCTGGGCTTGACAGAGCCATCATTCAGTCCTGGCAAGCACTAACCCAGCCACCTCTCCCCACAGTCTGCATCTCCTCAGGCTCCAAAGTGTCCCTCTTCAACCGCCTGCGCTCCCAGACCGTCAGCACCCGGTACCTGTCTGTGGAGGGGGGAGCCTTCATCGCCAGCGCCAGGCAGTGGGCAGCCTTCACCCTCCACCTGGGTAAGCACCCTCGGGGGACACTGATGCCACCAAACCCAGGGCTGCCTGCCTCCAGCCCTGGCTATCCCATCCTGCAAAGCCAGTTCTTGGGGGCAAAAGGCGTGGGTATTAATTAGCCTGGAGGTGTAGGAATCTGGCTCAGTCTTACCTCTGCCCGGCATTCCTGGTGTGTCCCTGGACGTTTCCCACTGGCTCTGGGGGCACAGCAGCTGTAACCAGGGCAGCAAGAGCTGTACTGGTCTGGAGGTTCATAAATCCAAGCAAGTGACTTGCCTGGAAGGGGCCAAAGCCCAACAGTATTCCTGCCCACATTGCTTCCAGCAGTGTCCCTGCAAGGTACTTCATCCCCATCCTGCTCTCCCGTGCTGGGGTCCCAGGGAATGGTGGTTTTTCCAAGCAGTGAGCACGTGCAGAGCAGAGAAAACAGTAAGAAAGCAGTAAGAAAGCAGTAAGAAAGCAGCGGGAGCGCGGCCAAATCCGTGCCTAGCAGGGTAAACCTGCTCCCCGGGCGGTGACTCTGCCTCTCTCCCTCCCGGCAGCCGACGAGCGCTGCCCCCGGAGCGAGTTCCCCCTGCGGGAAGGGTACATCCGCTACGGCTCCGTGGTCCAGCTGGTCTGCACGGCCACCGGCGTCACCCTGCCGCCCCTGGTAAGCTCCGTCCCTGCGGGTGCCGGGCTCACAGAGAGCTGGCCGCCCCACGGCCCCGAGCGGCCGTGCCATGCCGGGGTGCTGCCGCCCGCAGGTCATCCGCAAGGTGATGAAGCAGTATGCCATGCTGGACGTGGACGAGCCCATCTCCCAGCTCCACAAGTGCGCCTTCCAGTTCCAAGGCAGTGACCGCATGTACCTGTGTCTCTCCACAGACAAAGTGATCCAGTTCCAGGTATGGCAGTGCAGGAGCAGGTGACCTGCTTGCTGTCATCTCCCCAAAATCCTGTGTTGCGCCAGGCTGGGGAGCGTGTCACTGGGAGGGGTCTTGCATCCAAACTAAGGCCAGAATCATGGGGAAGCTTTGGTGGGGACACTGGAACTGAGGTCTTTGGAAAGGAATCACGATCCCCATTTCCCCATGAGGAAAGCAGTCAGTTGCTGGAGCCAAGGCACTGAGGGCAGAAGCCAGGCATCCCAGCCCCATTCCCCACCATCTCCACCGCAGCGTGTTTGGAGCTCTGACACTCCTCACAGGCATCTCCCTGCCCGAAGGAAGCCAACCGGGAGCTGCTGAACGACGGCTCGTGCTGGACCATCATCAGCACGGAGACGGTGGAATACACATTCAGCGAGAGCCTGGCCTGCGTGCGGGAGCCCGTCAGCCCCGTGCCGCTCATCGCTGCCCTGCAGGTCGGCACAGCCACGGCACAGTCCCCTCCCTGTCACCTGCCTGCCCCCTGCCTCCTGCTCCTGAGCCCCTGTGGCATCTCCCAGCTTTGGGATGCTGTGCGAATGAGATGCACAGGCAGAGCACCCTGTGGGAGAAGGAGTCTCGCTCACTCTGCCACATAACCCTGCCACACCCTCTGCCTGTCACAGCTCACGGGCGGCGGGGACGTGGCCATGCTGGAGGTGCAAGGGGAGTATTTCCATGCACACCTCAAGGTCTGGTTTGGAGATGTGGAAGCAGAGACCATGTACAGGTAACATGGATGAGGGAGCTGGGCAGAAGGCAGGGAACAGCAGCCAGATGTGGGCTGTGCTGGGCAGATCTGGGAAGGATGTGGCTGCAGACCTTGGGGATAAGGACACTTGCACTGCCCATCCTGCAGGAGCAAGCACGAGCACTGCAAGCAGAGGCAGGGCTGAGTCTGGTGCCTGCTCTCTGCCCTGGCTGCAGTCTGGGGATAGCCGCGGGTGGGGGACAACAGGGATTTCAGGGAACTGCAAACAACCAAGCAACCCTGGCAGAGAGGAATGAAAGACTGGGAGGAGAGAGGAAGACTGGGAGGAGAGAGGAAGCTGGCTGGAGGCTTCACACTGAGCTCCAGGATGGAGGACAAGTGCAGTCACTCACTGCTGGCTGCTCCTGCATAGGACCTTCCTTGATTAATGCACATTTTCCTCTCCTGCACTGTGTCCAGGAGCCCCAAGTCCCTGGTGTGTGTCGTCCCTGATGTCTCTGCCTTCAGCAGTGACTGGAGGTGGCTGCGATATCCCATCACGGTCCCGCTCTTGCTGATCAGGGACGATGGCCTCATCTACTCCAGCTCATTCACATTCACCTACACCCCGGAGCAGAGCTGCATCCCAGGGCAGCAGGTCCTCTCAGATGTTCCCCAGGACTCAGACAGATTACTCGACAGCATCCACCAGGAGTTTACCAGGACCAACTTCCACCTCTTCATGCAGACCTAGCAGGCTGGGCGGGCAGAGGCTTGGCCTCACTGCTGGCCTAGGCAAGGGGAACAGCCCTGAGCCATGCTGGGGGGGCTCATCCAGGGCTTGGGGTGGCCCTGCCCTCCACTCATCGAACACCCACCATGCTCCTGTGATCTACTGATTTACCTCTTTCTCGCAGCAGCATCTCACACTGCTGAGATCTCACATGAGAGCATCAATAAATCAGGCTTGAAGGACTCTTTACTGATTCAATTGCCTTTTTACTGACTTGCATGATTTACCTGCATGCTGGCTTAGAGCACCACAGCTCCCTCAGTGTCCTCAGTCCATATATTCAAAGGCCAGGAGGGACAGGGATAATGCCTGAATGCGACCTTAAGTGTTACTGATCCATACCAGGAATCCCTGCATCGCTGCTGTGCTTTTCAGCTCAGCAGGAGCCGCTTCCCACCAGCCAAATACCCAGCACCAGATGTTTTGGTTTTTTTATTGGAGGCCCAAATGGGGTTATTTAAGAAGGAAAAGGGAAAAAGAGAGAAAAAAACTTCAGTGTGAAACCCAGCTCCTCCCTAGCTGGCGTCGCTCTGCCAAGCTCTGTTGTTTCACACAATTAGACACATGCAGAAATGCAGTGCTGGCATCAGCAGGAAACTGCTGATTTAGATGCCATAAAAAGTAGCCAGGTTTCCTGGAGCTGGACACGAGCATTTTGCAGAGTGGGTCTTAAAGGTTTTATTTAGATGTCCCTGGCATCCAAAGGTCCACGGTGTACCTGGAAACCTTCTGGTTTGGCAGTCCTGAGCTGGGGTCTGAAACAACCCAGAAGCCAGACTACAGTGATAGTCCACCCACCCTGACCTCGGGGCAGTGGGCAGGAGAGCAGGGGAAGCACAGCCCCCCATGACCTGCAGCACCCCAGGATGCACAGATGGGCATCCCTGGAGCAGCACCCGGATTATTTCTGTGTTTTCTGTGATCTGGAATGTTTCAGATGCAGCACTGCCCTGCATGCAGTCCATCCTCAACCTTGTGTGCACCCCATGCCACACTGTGGCTCCAGGTGCTGAATTTGGGGCTTCAGGGGACTTGCAGCCTCACACCACCCAGCAGGGAGATGCTCAGGTGTGCCTGGAGTCTTGGCCTCCTCCCTCTGCAGCCTGTCCTTGGCTCCCATGGGAACACAAGAGCTTGGGTCCCCAGCATCCAAGGCTTCCCAGGGGGCAGCACCTCCCTAAACTCCACCAGGAAATGGGGTTCCTTCTTCCCCAAGACACATCTGAAGCTGCTGTGGAAAAACTGGGAGAATATTACAGCACATGACAACAGCCAAGGGCTGGAGGAGGAAAAGGCTGGAGGACAGAAGAAGGGTGATCACATGAAGATCCACAAGGGATTCAAAAGCAAGTTCCTTGAGCAGGTGGCAAAGTCCTAATGTGCTCATTAGGTGTTGGGAGCAGTGGTACAAGACCCTATTGCTCCCATTTCTAGAAAATGCTTGAGTGTCTTACACAGGTGTGGGGGCAGTGGGGGTTTCCCCTGTGCTGCTGCTGCTTGGGACACCCCATCAGCCCACAGTTACCATCGCCAGCACTCACCTTCCCAGCAAATCCACCCCAGCCCTAATGCACCTGAGCGTGAGATACAAGAAAATACTTTAATCAACCCAAACAGAGGATCCCCCATATCTCCTCCAAAAACATTTCCTCCCCCATCCACTCAGTGAAGAGCTGGAGGGGTGTGAAAGGATGGGGTGAAGCTTTTTGGTTCCTGCCTGCATCCGGAGTGCCCAGAGCCCAGAGGCTCCTCAACCTGCTCCCCTCCCTCAGAGGCCAGGGCATAATTCACATTTTATGAATGGAAAGCACCCTGGGTTATATTTAGCACTAACCCAGACCCAAAGGGCAAGAGGAGCATTGCTTGTTGACTTCAGGGGCTTGGAACAAGCCCGCCTTGTTATGTTTGCAGCACTTTGCTGGATGGAGAGGCCAAGAAAGCACTGAGTGGCTCATTCCTGAAGCCTGATGGATTAAGCAAACAGCCGCAGTAATTCAAGCCACATGGGGAAAGGGGAGAGGTGGCAGCGGCGGGCTGGGGGACCTCGAGGGGCTCCTGCGTTCCCCCACCGGCCACAGGCTGCCTTTAATCTGCTTTTCACAGCAGGTCCCACGCTGGGAACGAGGAGCTTTGAGCTCCTGGAGGCGACACTCGCCTGCCACGAGGAACATATGCTCCACGTCGCGGCGGAGCTGGGAGCGTGGCAGGGCTGTTTATTTGCATAATCGCTGATTAACACAAATGTCTCGGACAGGCGCCAGCCAGCCAGTTGCATGTTCTCGCTCAGGAGTCAGCAGCGCCTGTCTCTGCCGGATCCCACAATAATCCAGCATGTGTCCGGGAAGGAAACACGGCCAGTCCCGCCGGCTCTGGCGAGCTGGGCTGCCCGCAGAGCCCGTCTGACGGCTCTGTTCTGTGCTCCTGAGCTCTGCCTGCAGCTTCTCCCTGTCCCCCAGGCAGCTGGAAACAGGGGTGGGTATGAAATCGAGCATGAAAAAAACCTTTCCATCGTTCCAAGAGCTGGGGATTTAGGAAAAGCATCGAATGCTGTAGGGATGCACGGGATAATCCATGTGTAAGACGTGGTGTTGCACGAGCATCTCCAGGTGATGGTGAGGCTTGAAGGCAACGGCGATCCCCTCCTCACAGTACCCGGGGTGCCGCTGGGGCTGCCAGCAGCTCCGCCACATCAAGCAGCCACTTCAGGTCCCGGAGAAGAGCATTACCTTTAAAAGCTTCAAGAAGAGAATGAAATCCTGGCTTTCCCGCCATGACACAGTATCCCAGAGGAACGCTAAGCCCGTTTTGGGTCTGTCTCCCTCCCTGCCTGGGCTGTCACTGCGCTGCCCGTGTGAAAGAAGCTGCTGCCATCTAGTGAGCCCAGCCCAGGGATCACACTGCCCGCTGTGCCCGGGGCTCAGCCAGCCCGGGAGACACCCTGGGCACCTCTGCCCATCTCCGGGGGACATCTTCTGTCCAAATCAAAGAGTTTGGCTGCTTTTTAAACAGCCACTGCACTGCATTTTGCCCCATATCACACAGCAGGTTTCCCGATGGGTTGGTAGGGTGTTTTTCAGAAAGGGGAAGGCAGCTGTGGAGCATGGGGAGGGTGGACAGTGTCCCCTGCCTGCTCACTCAGCCCACATCCCGCTGGTGACACCACTCTTGGCACTGAGGTGGCAGGTGGGCTGGCTGCTTGTAGGGCAATTTGTAACAACACCTGCAGGAAGACCAGAAAAAAATCTGGTTAAAGCTGGGGGTTTGCAACCCCTGAGTGCAAGGGGTGGGCAAAGGGGGAGCTGGCCAGGAGGCTGTAAAGAGTGGGGCTGTTCTGTACCAGTGAGGTGTTTGCCTCGGCAAGGACAGCCCCAGGGCAGGCCTCTCTGCTGTGCTGTGACTTGGTCACCTCCCTGACAGGAGTGTGGCCAGGGCAGTGGCAACTCTCCCATCCCCTGTGGGGAACACAGAGCTGTAGGCCGGTACCACCAGGGAATCTGCATCAGGATGAGCTGCTGCAGCCAGTGCTGGAGACACCCACTGAGAGCAGCCTGTCTCTCCTGCTCTGAGCCCTTTGCCTGGGGCTGACCCTGCCCCACACCCCCAGGCAGAGCCTCCAGGCAGGCCAGGGGGCCCATGGCCCACACTGTGCCGTGTGTCTGTATCCCTGGCCCTCAGGAACAAGGGATGTGGGGATGCTGCTCTGCCCATCAGCCAAGGAAAAGGAGAAGGGAAAAACCTTTTCTTGAAAACTGCCCCCAAGGTGTTGATGCCCAGGGCTGATGCAGTGCACAAAAGGGACTCAGCCAACCAGGCTGAACCAAGGGGCCAGTTACAAGCCATAAAATCCTTCTCCCTCACCAAGCCTGGTCCCAGCAGTACCCACGCACCCCAGTGGGGTCCCTGAGCATCCCACCAAGGGCACTCCTGACCCCAGCACACAGGGCCATAGATTTGCACAGTGCCCAGAAACCCTGTGCCGATTTTATCCTTTTTCTGACAGAGCTATAAATTACCCAGCTGGGCCTCAGGACGCAAAACTATGCTGGGGCCAAAATAAGCCAAGCTGGGCTGCTGAGGAATTACAATTACCTGCTCAAGAGGCTCCAAGCACATTGGGAGCTCAGGCGTGCTGGCCAGGCTCTGAAATAAACCCAAACAACATCAAGGACAGAGTGAGCCCGAGGCACCCGTGGGTGCCCACGTCACCAGCATTGCCAGGAGTGGGTGCTATTAACCCCAGGCCCGAGATGGGTGGTTCAGGGGGTGGAGACTGCCACGCTTCTGTGCCCACAGCCCTGGGCACTCAGCCCTGCCCAGGCAGCCAAAAACCCTGTGGAAAATTAGGCCTCCTTTTTGTCAGTGGCTTTTTTTTTTTTCTCACTAAAAGCAAGCTGAAAACAAACTCATTCCTGTCAAGCTCTGGACTCCCTGCAACTCAGAGAAGGTCCAAGCCCAGGGGCCAGCAATGTCCCACAGGGCTGCAGTGCTGGGTCACTGCCCCAAGGCTGAAGCTGGGGCTTGATATGGGGTGCAGGGTCAGTGCTGGACAAGGCTGCCTGTGGTCAGCCCCACGACACAGCACTGCTGGGGGTTTGGGGATGCAGTGAGCTGGGGCCGGATGGAGGGCACTGGCAATCTCCTTTCATCCTGTTCTCAAAAGAAACACATGGATAGTTTTCTCAGGATTCACCAGGGAGGGAAAGCAGCTTTTGAAACAGCTTAAATAAACAGCGGAGCTTGGAAAATACGGCCCTGATTTCTATGCACTGCTGCAGTAATTAGGGTGCAGACCAGGCAGGCAGGAGCAGATCAGCACTGAGAAGGAAAGGACTGGATGCAGCTCCCTCCCCGTGAGGCCAGGGGGGATTTGGCATCAGTGGAGCTGCCAACGGAGGAGATGTGCAGCACCCCTGGCTGCTCATGCACAGCCCCAAGGCTGTGGGGCTTGGCAGGACCCTGGCATGGCTTTGCCCAGAGCACTGTGAGGAGCAGGCAGGACCGTGCAGTCCATGCATGGAGCACACTGGCACCCAGCTGCATGGTGGTGCTGGCTGCAAGGACCCCCATGCCTCATATCCTGCTAAATCAAGCCTCCTGCCCTGGCTGGTTGGGGCTGGGACAGCTTAGGGGTGACACCTCAGCTGTCCCATGGGTGCCCCTCACCCCTGCAGAAGACTTGGCCAGAGGCAGAAGGAAAGACACTTCATAAACCCACTCCAGCAAATGTCTAAACTAATGGCTAGAGCAGGGTGGGTGCCAAGAGGCAAGGTGAGATTTGCCCTTTGCTTTCTGCCTTGGGGAGTGTGGCTCTGGGAGAGGAGCCTCCTCACTGCAGCTGTGGCTCCCAGGGAAGCTGGGGATGCACCCAGGGTTTGTTCCCAAGGCCCTGCCCGGTGTCACCAGTCCTGCTGGGCTGTTTTTGTGGGTGTGTGCCTGGTGGCCGTCCCCTCGCACCCCGCCGAGAGCCGACACGTGTGTGTGCCCACGGCCCCGGGCTGGGGGAGCGGGTGGGTTTGAAGGGCTCTTTGTTCCTCCGTGTAATTATACCTGAGCAGCGGAATAGAAACGTGCTGAAAACCCCTCGCTGGACCTTTCTGACAGCAGCCGGGGCGTTTGGCTGCACAGTGGCTCCATTGTTCCCTTCCGTGTGCCTCGAGAGCCAGCCCACCTCCTGCACCCCCCTCTTCCCCAAAATAAGCAGCCTGTGATTAAAAAACAGGTCTTTTCCCTCCAATTGTGGACAAAATGCCCCAAGCCTCTGCCCTACCCAGGGCTGGCAGGGCAACGCTGTGGCAGCAAGGGCAGGGCCCGCAGGTCAGCCGGTGTCTTTGGCACTGAGGACACCCCGGACCTTCACAGAGCCATGGGGACATCCATGGGGACTCGTAGCCATCCCTGCCCATGGAAAACACCAGGGGCAGAAAGGGACAGGGGGGAAGACAGAGGGAGAAATAAAAAGGCGGGGAGAAGGGTGGAAAGGGAAAAAAAAAAGGAAAGGAAAGAAGACGAACTCCGCATCCAGCAGGATTCACCACCATTACTGAGATCGGAGACCGCAGTTCCTGTAGCAGGAGCCGCTGACGCCGAGGAATTCCCACCCGCAGCGGGGGCCGGTCGGGCAGCCTGTAACCAGCAGGGACGTTCCCTAAAAGATCCCCTTGGAGTTGGAAGCCAGGGGAAGCCCCCCAAAGATCGCTCTCCTCGGCGGTGGGAGCCAGGGGGAGCCCCCCAAAGATCGCTCTCCTCGGCGGTGGGAGCCAGGGGGAGCCCCCCAAAGATCGCTCCCCTCGGCGGCGGGAGCGGCGGGCGGAGGCGGCCGCGGGCCCGCCCGCAGTGCCCGCTGTGCCCAGGAGGGGGCGGCAGACACGCGGGGAGGGAGCCGGGCTGAGCGGGGCCCGGGGATGCCGCGGGGCTCGGAGGGAAATCACGGCTGTCCCACTCCTGGAAGCCTCAAAACCGCGCTGGATGGGGCCCTGAGCCACCTGCGCTAGTGGAAGTTGTCCTTGCCCCTGGCAGGGGGAGGATCAGACTTTGGGGTCCCTTTCAAAGCAAGTCGTACTCTGATTCTATGAAACACAACCCTTCAAGAGCCACTTCGGCACAGGGGACAGGCTAGGACTCCCCAAAGAGACCAGAACTTTGGGCATCACCACCGGCACTGTGACTAGCACCGAGCAAGATGGACAGAGGACAGGGAAAGAGGAACTGAAAGGTTTTAGCCCCAAGTACCAGAACATCCCTACAGCAAAGGGTCACCTGCACCCAGTGGAAAAGGAAACCAGAGGAAGGTTTTCACCTGGCAGACCCCAGCCCTAAAGACTACCTGCTCTGTTACCTCCCACACAGTCCCAGCTTATCCGGCTAACTGGGAGCCCAGTGATGCCCCACTCCAGCCCCAGTGGGCAGAGGAGGGCTGTACCCAGGACTTCCATCCCCTGGGCTCACCCTGACCCTGCCTGCAGCCACAGGGAGCCCAACTACCAGTACCCAGGGGGCTGGGGGAGGCTCATGGGAAACACCACGTCTCCAGGGTGCAGGAATTGTGCCCTCCCAGACTCTGCAGGTTCGAGGTGTTGGGGACAGACAGCACAATCGCCAGCACTTCACTGCTGTGACCCACTTTGGCACCTTTGACACACACACAGCACACACCCCAGTGCTTCAGCTCACACTGCAAAACAAGGGACCCAAACACCCACGAACATCACCTCAAAACCCCCTGGAAGCCAAAAAGCAAAGAAGGTCAGCAAGGTTACACCTAATTTTCCAGCTCCTCCATGCCCCTCATTCAGGGAGCATTTGGGAATGACAGACCTTCCCCAGCCACTTGATCACAGCAGTACCTGGGAGGGTTCCAGCTGTTTTTAAGCCAGATAAAGCAGATCCTCAGCCTTTCGGTTTTAAAAGAAAAGAAGAAAAACAAAAAGTGACATCTGTGAGGTCAGAGATGAGGACCAGGAATTCTCAAGGTATTAGTGCCTCTCAGCACACAGCCAGGTACAGGCAGGCGAGCTAGAAGGGCAGAAAGGCAGATGGAGGGAATGGTTACAAATCCACCTCAGGAACTGGGGCTCTGCAAGGACAGGCAGGCAGCCAGGCTTGTGCTCTGGGGATTTGCAGACTACCCGTCCAGATTGCTTTGCAAAAACAAGGCACTTTTACGCTGAGGGCAGTTTTGGAAAGTACACAGGATTCTTGCAACCAAGAGACGAAGCCCAGGAGAGAAAGAAAGGAAAAAGGGGGGGGAAAAAAAGCGACAAACATCGGCCGTTCCAAGCAGCACTTCCAAGAACCTGTCACAGCCACGAGAACATGGAGATCGCAGGAGTGCGTCACCGATGTGCTGACAAACAGCAGCTCCCAAGGAAACACAGGAGGGCCCCGGGAGCACATGGCTCTGCTTTCCTTAGCACTGGATGAGATTCTCAGAGGACCTTTGAGAGCACACCTGGCACAGAGCAGGCAACAAGGAGCAGAAGAGCATGTGCTACTCCCTCACCCGGAGGGAGCCTGTGTACTAGCCCCAGTTTGTTTCCTCTGTCCGTGCTAATCCAAACCACCTGGAGCAGGAATTCCCACCAGGGAGAAGGGAATTGGATTTTCTCGAGGATGACAATCCATTTAAATAGAGCAGTTCTGAGGAGCCTCAGCACTGTTCCTAGCAAACAGCCCTGCTCCCCATACAGCTCCTGCTCCCCCACCTGCCTGGGGAGGGAGGGGGTCTTGTCCATTGAGAGCACCAAGCTGACAGAGCAGGGGGACAAACAGCTTGGACAAACAGCAGCTTCCTCCAGAGCTTGCCTAAAAGTGCAGCTGTTTTAGTCCCAAACAGCATGAAGTCACCTGTGGACGTGCTCCCAGAGCAGCTGATCAGCTCTGCACCCATTGGAATGCCTACATTGGTTAAACAGGGCTGGTTTGAAACTTGGTTAAGCAAAATACCCAGTACACTGCTTTCATTTGAGGGCACAGGCCTCTTTCTACCTCCCTCTGCCCCTCCTGAGTACAAGGGGACAGCGCCCTAGAAGTGCCATCACAAAACTGATCACGATGCAGGACAGAGCCCATGGCACTGTGCTGTCTCTGCTTTACTTGTCTGGAGGAGCTGAGCAGCTCCAGAGACCCAGGGCTGCTGGTCCTGTGGGAATCATGTGTGGGTCAGGCACTGGAGGCAGCTCAGGAGCCGCTGACAAAGCCCCTTTGAGCTGCAGGCCACCACACCAGGTCCCAGCACGCCTGCCCCTTCAGTAAACCAAGTAGTTACACAAACATTAGCTCCCAGTTATCCAGCTCCCAAAAGTAATTTCAGATCAGAGGCAGTCCAAAAAGCCAGTTTTAGAAAGTACCATTTATTTGAGAAAAAAAAAATTAAAATAAAAATAAAAACCAGTAACAGTGGAAAATCCCCAAGAGCAATTACAAAGAGAATCTCAATATCCCGAGAAGCAGGCGCAGCTCCTGCCTGCCTGGCAGTGCTGTCCCCAGGCAGTGCAGTCCTCCCTTCTCCTTTCCAGCCTCCAGTGAACTCTGTGCAGCTTTGAGAGCCTCCCAGAGCCCACAGTTTCCCTGAACACACTTGTACTGGGACCAAGTGAGTCACCCGGAGGAGGACCTCTCCTCTGCCACTGATGTCTCAACACATGTTCCCACTTCACCCCGAGAAGGGGACACATTTTTTTCTATCACCTCTCCGGATTTGGCCTCAAGCCTACAGCAAAGAGGCTTCAGGAGCCACAAAGATTTCCAACCAGCCTTTGCAACTGCCTGGTTTAGTGCTGCCTGCTCAGGTGCTCAGTTTGGGGGCCCACACAGATTTTTGCCTCACACCACATCAGACTCAGAGATGCAGGAGGACCCAACTTGCTCATGGTTCTGTAACACCTTCCTGACACAGAGGCACCAGACACACAGCACCCTTTGCTCTGGGAGACTGGGGGGGCTGGCCCCACTCTCAGTCGAGGTAGGAGCCATGTACAGGGGATGTTAAGATAGATCCACAGCAGGGGAGTTCAGAGCTTGCCCCTTATGGAAGCTCGGTGCTTCCCAGTGGGAGATGCCACTCAGGCAGAGCTCAGACCCAGCCTTCCCTAAGGGGCAGGGGACAAAGTTATCACCTCCACACTGCAAGCTTCCAACACAGGCTCCCAAGGGCAGCTGGAGGTGGGGGGCTCTGCTCTGACTCTGTGGATCCAACCCAGCACATCCTGGCCACAGCTGCTTCCAGGAGCTAGGACACAGCCATGGAGCCCCCGGGCTCCTCCCCAGGCACAAGGCCCTGGTGCTCTACACAAGACACTGGACAAACAGCAGCACAAACAAGATCAAAAGCCTCTTACATGCCACACCATAAGGCTGCTGAAGAATTAACTCCAGCCTTTTCATTCTCATCTGTATATATCTCAGTAAAATATATAATATATAGCTCTATAGGACTGATTGTAATATATTACAGCCTAGAATTACTCTTGTCTTTTCCCTACTTCAATCATACTTATGCATCCAACTTTGCATACAGAAGTTATTGCCTTGAATTTGTAATTGAAATTCACAGAATAAAGCTTAAATAGTTTTCACAGAGACTCATTATATTAGTGTTTTACATAAAAAGGATAAAAGTTACCAAATGAGAAAGCAGCCATTTCAGAAACTATAAATAATTCTATTAAAAAAAAATCCTAGAAAAGTTATGAGAAAACCATAAATATCTTTACCCTCTATAGGAGCTGCTATAGAACTAGAAGAAACCTGTAACACTCTGTAGCTAACTCTGCTTCAGTTCAGAATATGAATCATATAAAACAGCATCTCTAGAGAAATGCCCGGCCAAAGGAAACACAAAGGGATTGAAAAAATAAATCTGAGGAAATTAAAAAAGTAGATTATTTTTTTTATTATTTCAAAACAATCTCTACAAACTTTATATAAACATTAGGCTATTTTCTTTAAAATTTTGTTATAAAAAAAATCCTACAAGCAATCCTTAAAAAAAGGTAAGAGACTGAAGGCAAGGAAAGGGTGTTGCCATAGCCAAACACAACTGGCTGTCCTGATTTCAAGGACTAATGACCCTTGCCCTGGGGCCAACAGGAAGAGACAGAAGTCTCCTGGGGAAGACATTCCCATAGGCCCTTTATGGCATTCAGGGATATTGAGCCCTTGTGGGCCTTTTACTCCCTGATAAGGCAACATTATCTGTAGTGTAAGAGATTCATAAATACTTCTCCACAAAAATGCTTCACATCAACAGCCTGCTGCAAGACATCTAGTAGCAAGATTTATAAAAAAAAAGCCATCTTCTATAGAAGCAGCCAATCCCAGCACGGCACGCTGGATGCAAACACATGGTGTTTGCTTCCATACAGTCTGGTTTGTGTTTATATACCCTCTATAAAACCGAGCAGAAAATTTGGCATCTTTATTCTTTTTACACTAACTTAGAAAAAAAAATACACTGAGGTTTTTTTCAGACTCTTTGTATTTCATTGGGCCCTTGTTAGCTGAGCGGGATGGGAAGGGTCACGAAGGAAGTTTGTTTTTTCTCAAAGTCGCTTTGAAATTCAATCCAAAACATAAAGCATTTGTTCAGCACATCTCATCTGAGGGCACAGTGTTTCCATGCAGTCTGTTTGTCCCTTGATGGGCACAAGGTGCTGCTGAGCCTTAGGCATAGAACTCGTTTGTGGGGGCTTTCTTGTAGATGGGTTTCTTCCCCAGGTCGTAACTGCCCTCGTCCTTTTTCTTCATGCGATAGACCAAGAGCAGGATCAGGAAGATGGCAAACAGGAGACCCACTGCTCCTCCTGCGATGAGAGCTGGGGAGGAAAGAGACTGGAGTAAGTCTTGGACAACTCCAAACCACCAGTGACATGGCATGACCTGCTTGAAGAGTAGCAGAAGCTGCCCCAGAGTCAGTGTCCATGTGCCTGTCATTGTATGTGCTGACACTTCCAGCAACAGCAGATGTTACTGGGAAAGGCCAGGACAGCTTCCAGTCCACAGAATAATCACATGTTCCACATTAACCAGTTTGAGCTAATTTTCCAGTTTCATCCAAAAAAGAAATGTTGACAAGATGTTCTCCCTGTACAGAGACAAAACCAAAAAAAACCCACCCAAAAAAGCCCCACCACAACCCACAGGGAAGTGGTACAGCTCCAATCTGAGTGTTAACTACCTGTGTGAGCACACCCTGGGAAATCTGTATTTCAATTCATCAACATCCAATTCCATCAACACACTTCCCTCAAAAAAAATCAGAAAACCCCAAAAACCAAAACCCACAAACTTGCAAAAAAACACTAAGGTTTCCTCTCTCCTCACACCAAGGGGGGCCACAAGACTTCACCGACACTTATCCCTTGTAACAGCTATTCCTTGCACTAAATCAGCTTCTTTGCTAGAAGGTTTTGCAATCCACTCTTCCAATCTCTGCTCTGATTGACAGGATGGCTACAGATCAGCACAAAGGGCTTGGGTTTGTACTTGGACCATCAGGACAAGTGCCTGAAGCAGCAACACGCAGGAGACAGACCTGGCCCACAGGCTAAGGGGAAGGCAGTCACTTGGTTTTGCTCTAGACATTGGTACTCAGACTCCTACAGCTGACCACGTGTTGGAATCCCTTAGAGGGGTTGCCTGGCTCCTGGCAAAGCTCAGAAAAGGCAGAACTTGGGCACAGGTTGGAAGGAAAATGCCTGTATTTGATATGAAAGTCTATGATGTCACTGCTTTATGGCCTCTTGTGGAGGCAGTATCTGGGTGCAGAGCAGCTGCCACATGAGTTAAGCCAACAGTCAGCTGGCAGGCACAAAAACAAGCTGTTTATCCCAGCAAAGACAGCAACAGGCTCTGCTGTTTAAGGACTGGGAGGCAGAAGTCTCCCTGCTACAGGCAGCCACAGAGGTAAAGCAACTCATTCCCCTGTCAGCAGGGAGCTGCTCCCCAGAGAAACAGGGAACAACAGAAGCCATTTTGATTTTCAGTATTAATGATTTACCAGGACAAGGTGGAGTATTACCTGTAAGGACTTCTGTTCTTTCAAAGATGCTGCTGTTGGCTGTGCTTGCCATGGAGATCTTGTTGGACAGGTTCTCTTCGACAGGTACAGCTTTGTCTGGAACGATCTCATTGTCCACCATGGTGTTTTTCTTCTCACCTTCTATCTTTCTCCCGGTATCTCCAGGGATATAGTTGTCAGATATCTACAGAACACAGACAAACCACACCCATCAGCAGGCAGCACCCAGCCTTCCCACAGCTGAAAGCAGGAGGGTGTGCAGGGAATTGAAAGTTTGCTCAGTGAATTACGAGTACACTGTGCCTGCCCATGCAGGTGGATTCGCCTTGATGCCACGTCTTGCAGGGGGGGAGGGTGTTCAGAAAGTTTCACAAACAGACCAGGGGAGCTAAATGTTGCTAACAAAAACACTGGGGAAATACCTACCACAGGGGTATCCATGGTGGTCAGATACAAGCCATCTTCAGAGTCTGGGTAGTCTGCAGAAGGAGCAAAAAAAAAAGATAAAGGGCTCTCAAGTTTCTGTCTCATTACACACTGTTTTTACAGAATTCAGACTCTTCCTGCAATACCGGCAACTGCACACAAACTAGGAGTCTTGTCCTCTACAATTCCCTTTTATCTACTAATACTATTTATCATTTAATGACTTGGATTGCACAAGACCACCAGATGTAATCTTGAAACCAACACTTCTCTGCTGGGAGGGATTTTCAGCTGGATCCATGGCCCCTGCAGAGCAGGTGTGCCACAGTTTCTCACGTAATGCCAATGAAGGGCACTGCTCCCACCGCCCATCCCTAAAGGATCCTTCACCAACCCTCCAGATCTGCCCAAACATGTCAGGCACCGATTTCAGCATTTGTTCTTTTACTTTTAGAGAACAAATGTTCACATAAAGGGACACAGAGCTACAGAAACTGGTTTGGGCAGGGAGCTTTGCATGTCACAGAGAGTTCACTTGAACACCAGTTAGTCCTTTACCTTGTTTGGCCTCAGCTGAGACATTAACTTTAAGCCTTTTAACACTGCCTCAACAATGGATTATTTTTTTTTAAGGTTTCTCAGCAGTTCTTTGGAGTTCAACAGGAAAAAGATCCAGCCAGCACAAGGCCTTTTCATTTGCAGCAAGACAAGCTTGGCTGGACTCCATCTATCCTCCCTGAGTGATTCAACATCACAGCACCACTACTTTCACTGTTCTCATGTGAGTGACTACGAGTCACAGTTTTCATCTCCACCTGACACTGTGGGTTCCTCTGGAGCTCTGGCTGTGATTTAGCCCATCACTCAAGGGCTGGTGCTGAAAGAAATTTCACAGCAATAGCAGAGGGAGATCCACTTACCGCCTGACCCAGATGCCTCATCTAGATCTAACCCATCGGAGGTTAAGTGAGGCGTGAATTCACCAATGTCTTCATCATCTGGCAAGTCTCCAGAGGCAGGGTAGTCAAGCCATCCAGCATCCATGGTTTCAGTTTCTCTCACCTATAAATGGGGGTGGAGACATGTTAAATAGGAGACAACTCTGCAGAAGCATTTCACAGAAGGTTCAGAGCCTGAGCACATCACTTCCACCAGAAAAACATTAAACGCTGAACTTCCTCTCCACCAAAAGCATTATCTTTACCAGCTGGATTTTCCCTAGAATTTCTCAGAACAGATGTGAGAGCCAGTCTCCCTTCCCAGGGAGGGGAATTTCCTGAGGGTTACAGATTGAAGAGGTTCGTCTGAACACACAGGGTGAAAATAGCACAACAGGATCTTGGTCAGGAGTTTGTGGCAAAGCAATACCTTCTGTTTGTGATAAGGGAGAGTTTGGGAGGACTTGTTATTCCCAGGAAAAAAGCCTGTCACGTGTAGGTCAGTTTTTTGCATAGCACCAAAGCAATTCCTTCCTCACTCTCTATACTGAGAACAAGCCTATTTTATCACCCAAGGGTTAAAAGCTGGTCTGTCAGTTCAGCTGAATTGCAGTGCAATAGAGGCTGAGTTCAAGAGCACTCACTATCAATAATGACTTGCCTGAAGGAACAGCTTCCCCTGCATCACCTTTTTTAAAAGCATGTAAACAAACAAACCTATAAAATATCTCCAGGATCCAAAGGCCCACGGAGTTGCAGTTACAGCACAAAAGCTGGAGAGCTTCCCAGATACCAGCTGTTTGGCCACAACGGCAACTTGCACACCAGAGCTCATCTGCACTTGGACCTTCAAGGAGCCACAAGCCTAAATCTCCTGCCCTCTCTGAAGTTATGCAACTTCCCAGAACTATTTCTCCTCGCCCCACAGCCCTGGGGCCAGGCTGGTGAGGGTACCACAGGTATGAGCTTTGGGGTTGCTCAACACCACCCCACAGATTCCAGATGCTTCCACAGACCTGAAATCATCACCACGGAGGGGGACTCAACCCCTTCCCCCAAGGCAAGGGGCACAATGCAGAGGGACGGGTCCCTTAGCTGGGGGCTAAGCTGACAACATTCTTTTGTGCTGTCCTCACAGGACAATTGGGAAGTCTTGACAAAGGTTTTATCTACCCAGAAGAGCATGCCACAGTCCTGCACATCCGAGGGGTTTTCTCAGTGTATGAGCTCACCAGGCTACAGCCTCACTGGGGTGAGGAGGATCAGAGACTGGTGGGGACACCTAGAGCTGGATGGCAGCACCTCTGAGCAGCTGGGATCAGCCCTCCTGCTCACCTGGCCAGGTGTGGCCCATCCCACAGCCCAGAGGTGATGGATTACATCCACTATCGATCTCTGACCAAGGCAAGCAATCAGCCACAAGCCATGTGTCAGCTTCCTCTGCCCACAGCCCCAGCCCTGCTTCCAGCCCCACTCCCCTGCCCACTGGCACACGGGGTCTGCCACAAACAAACACAAGATGTTTTTGATTTTGCACCAGGAGCAACGGCACTGGATGTGCTTTTCCCTGCTCATTGAGGCATTTTTGGTTTCCCCAGCAACCCTGCTACAGGATAACCAGATGAACAGCCCAGAGGGCATGAAATGCTGAGGCCAGTCCTCCTCCCAGACCCTCTCTCTCTGCTATGCCAAGCCTGGCACTAGATGCTGGAAAGGGGGCTGGGAGGAAAGTCAGCTTGAAAGAAATCCTCTCCCAGCCTGGAATCAGGCATTCCTAACGTTACGGATCACTTGCTCCAAGGCAAATTCATTTCAAGATACTCGAAACCCAGCCAAAGCCAGCCCTGCAATGGAAACTGCTTGCCAGCATGCAGTAGCTGTTCCCAGGGCAGCTTCTGGCCGTTTCATCGAGGGGCAGGAAGAACCCAGCTCCTGGGGCTGGGGAGCACGTTTGCTGCCAATCCAAAAGCCCTGCACCAGGCAGACTGATGTTGGCAAGTGCTGTGCCGAGCCACACCCGGGTGCCAGCTCATCCCTACTTCACCATGAGTCACAGCCAGTAATGTCCAAGCAAGAGTGGCTCAAGAAAACCCAGATTTAAGGCCGGGGTGGCTGGACAGCCCACTGGCCTTGTCAGATCAGCCCAACCACGAGCTGAGTGGTGGCACAGCCACAGTAATTGGAACACACCAGGTCTGGCTATCAAAAACCTCTATTTAAATCAGGACAGACAGTGTTTATCAGCAGGGCACATAGCAAGGAAATTACTGACTCACAAGCATAAATAAGATTATATGGGAGCGTTCCCTGAACTCATTCTTCATCATCCTCTTGAGCAAGGGATGAGGAAGTTCCTGGAAGCCACAAGAACTTCTCAAACTGTACGGGAAACTTTTCTTGTGGGCAGTGGCCTCACATTACAGGTTCATCTGGCAGTGAAGTCAGAGGGCTGCTGGGCACCTCCACAATTACTCTCCAGGTTTCAAGGCATGCACTTCGAGGAAGCCTGGGAGCTGGGCATGGGCAGGCTGGGAAGAGTTAACACTGGAGTGCAGTGCTCACAGGGCAGGTCTGGAGCAGGCACATTCCTTGCATACACACCTGTGAGAGGGCACACAGGCACCTTCACAGGACTTAAAAGCAAGAGCTTTGGGCTTCCCAAGCGCCACATGAAGAGCTCCCTGGAGTATTGTTTAAAAAAAGTGCATCCCTTTGCAAGAGTACTGCAGTCCTCCTGCAGCTCTGCTGCTCGGTGAAGAGGCACCACGGAAGGTGCCCGGACTTCCTGCAGGCTTGCAGGCTGCAGCCAAGAGGGAAAAGCCCCGAGACGGCCACAAGAGGATGGTCAGCCCTTGCCAAGTCACCCCTGGCCACATCCAGCTTAACACCTTCTGCAGCTGCCAGCTGGAGAAGGGCACCAGCACTGCTCCGAGCCTGCTTTCCACCACCTGCTCTCCCCACACTGGAGCCAGGCCAGGGACTGGCTGGGAGAGTCGGACTGGGCGGCTGCACAGCCCCACCTCACCCTGGCAGCTGAAGGAGAGTCCTGCTATTAATGTGCTCCTCTCTAGGAGGGGTCTGTACAGGAACCAACCTTTCCTGCAGGAGCCCAGTTCAAGGATTTCGTCCTCACGTTAAGCAGCTTTATCCCCCGTAAGCATGAAGGGAGATTAAACAGCGTGCTGGGGAGCAGAGGCTTTTTCTGCCTGCCAGTGGCAAAATAAATAAATAAAGAGTTTATTCCCTGCCAGACAACCAGCACGTCAGGCACGTGAACTGTGAGTGTCATTCTTGGAAAAGCTGGACACAGCGGCCTCATGTTTTGAGTCAGGCTGCACTACTGGATGAAGCCGGGCACTCTTTGCTCAGTGGTGGCACAGGAATAGCACCCCAGGGACCCCAGCAGCCCTGCTGTGCTCCATCCCTAACCCATCCCACTCCATTTCATGCTCCTGGTGCCTCCCCTTACAGCCCCAGAACACCACTCACCTCTTCTCAAAGCAAGATCAGCTATTGAGGCAGTGAGCAAAGTTTCTACGCAATGTGTGAATTTCCCCAGCCACTGGCAAGTTCTGGGAAATTACAAACCCAGGCAACTCACCTGCCCCAGCCCACACGTCCTCACCACAGCCTTTGTAAACACTTTCAGAAAAACCCAAATGGTGTTTTGGGGCAGAGACAAGGTTTTCCGGACATGGAACTCGCTTTTACAGCCGTCCCTTGTCTCTGATCAAACACAGCTCATTAAAAGCTCCTTTGGAAGGGTCACAGCCAGCAAGCTGCAAAGAGAGTCAGACCTACAGGGACTGGGGCATTCAGTGTACAGAGCCCTTTATCAAGTTTATAATTTTGGCATGGAGACCCAGCGCTTGCTCCTGGCCTCCCTCCCCAGCACTGTGTACATAAACCTGGGAGTAAACAGGAGCAAGGTGAAAGTCAACCTTTCCTAGACAAAAGCAGACGGAGCTGGGGCAGCCTGGGAGGTGGCAGGAGAGGGCAGAGGCACAGACCTGTTAACTCTGTGTAGCCTGCAGGGACAGGCAGGTGTAAGCTGCTCCCAGGGCTTCTCAGGTGCTCTGCACTCAGGGGTCAGTCGTACAGATCACCTCATTTCAACTGCAGCAAGCAGCAATACACAAAATATCCTCCCCAGACCCTGTGCTGTCACAGACAGATGTCACCTCACACCACCACGATGCACAACTATCAGTACAACCAGGAAGGGCTCCTGAACAACACGAGCAGCTGCAAGGATGCAGAGCTCTGTAAACCACCGAGCCCAAGAGAGGGGATTTCCATCCAGGTCACTTCCACCCAGCTCTTGCAGGAGCCCACAAATAAGGAAGGTTTTAAAGATCAAACCGAGCACAGGAAAGAGCAGTGGTTAGGAATGAGCTCACCCCCTTGAAGCCACAGCAGCCCCCCAAAAGCAGAGGAGCCACACAGCACTGAAACAGGGCAGCTCAAACCAGTGTGAAACAGCCACACAGAGCTGATCCCCACAGGAGGGGGGTGTGCAGTGACAACAGGCAAAGACTGCTCTATCTTCCCATCTGAATAAGCACTAAAAAAACCTTATTTGAAGTGACATGAGCTTTCAGCAGAGGCAGCTCCTTCCAGCCAAGTGAGGGAAGGGTCTATATTCCTCCCCAAAATACCCTTCACTCCCTTCCCTCACTCCACGCTTCAGTCCTGGGTAAGGAAGAAGAAAATAAATGCACAAAAGTGATTTTAGTCCTGAGAGCAAAGCAAATACCAACATTTCAACCGAAGTCACACCTAACTCCCTTAACACATCAGCCACAGTGAAATAGTAAAAAAATCCACTTATGCCAGCTCCTTGTGACCATGCCTGGAGGTACCATTTTCCACCCGTTCCTGGTCAGTCTGTCCCACATAACTTGTAGCACACACGGCCTACACTGGCCTTTGTGCCAAGGGACAAAAGTTAAACAGCTCCCATCCAAGCATATGTTTGCATTTAATTGCATGACAGGATCACCTGAGGCTTCCAGACATAGTTAAATACTACCTTTGCTCAACAGTTTCCAAGCAGTCCCAGAGCAGGGCCACAGCCAGCCCTGCCCATCTCCTCTGACAGCCACAGCCCAGCACTCCCACCAGTGACCCATAAAGGAAAATCCACGACACTCTGAGCACTGAGGGGGAAATCAGAGTAGACTACAGACCAGGGCTTGCAGGCAGCTCCAGTACCCACAGCACTTACTGCAGTCTGTAACTCTTACCAAAGAAGGGGAAAAAAATGGGTTTTTTAATTGCTCTCAGTAACAAAAAAAGGGTTTTGCTTAATAACACAGCAGAAGCAACATGCAGGCTGGAGAACTGTTCAGCTGGTTTAGAGCATCGCTTGTTCAAGGTGAGTTAAGGGAAGGCTGCCCCGTCCCTGTCCAAGCAGGTTTGCATCTCCTGGCAGCCCAGTGTGCCCCCAGCCCACGTGCAGAAGGCACATCCAGCCCCATCCCAGAGCCAGGCTGGCCCACTCCCCCCTCGGCCCCATTCCCCGGGTGATTCTTTAAGCAGCTCTCGCGGGGGCTCATGCGGCACAGAGCCGTAATCCCCGTGACAATTACACTGTAATCCCGGGCTCTGCAGAGCCACTCGCTGTCACGGCTGCCTCCCCTGCAGCAGGGACAGATCCCCCCGGGCCCTGCCGGCTCAAAGTAGGCTTCCTTGCACTTAAAAAGTCAAACCTCAGTTACCTTTGAGCTGCTGTGCTCCTGCTTACACACAGCCTGCTCCCTCCAGCCCACATCGTGCACGGGCCACGCTGCAGGAGAAGGACGGAGAGATTAAAAATTCCTTTCCCTGAACTCTTATTTAACTGCTTTTGCCTGATTATCAGCCAAGAGCAAAGCCATAAAGATCGAGACCTTTGCCAGACAGGCACATGCTGGGATATGTTTACTCCAATGGTGGCAAAATAGCTGCTCTAAACACCCAGTTCCCAGGTCCAGAGCCCGAGTGGGAAGGAGATGACCACCTCCCACTCCAGCTCAGGGAGATAAAGCTCAGCAGGCAGCTGCAGATGGCTGTGTGGCCATCACTTGCCCTGAAGCAAATAAAGAAAGTTCAGAGGAAAACTACAGGAGGAAAAAGCAGGAGCTCTCATGTGACTCAGGAGGAAAACAACTGTGACAGACATTTCACGCCCCTGAAGGGTTCTCCCGGTCACAGGCCATGATACACACCTAGTTCATAAAGAGATTATATATTTTTAATGGTATTTACAAACCTAATCATAAGTAGCTCGTATGCTTCACTCTCCAGAGCTCAGCTCAGGAGCTGGAAAAATTCTGTTCAAGCTTAAAAAAGGAATTCACAGTTTTTCTGGCTCACAACTCACTCCGAATTGCCCTAATCTATAATAAATGCTTCTACTGCATCCTTGTCTGTGGAAGAAGGAAAGGATATAAATGCCCCAGCAAAGCAGCTTTTCCATCAAGGATGATTTTTCATGCTGACACTTCAGGCTTGGGATATTTCACATGTCATACTTCCCCCTCATGCCAGGAAGAGGCCTGCCCTCACTGCCCTTTCCTAGAATACAGCTACACCCCAATGCTTCCCCGAACACACACACAAGCAGAATTTCCACTTGGCAAGAAATGCGGGACGTGCATTTTTGGGATCTTTATGCTCCCTCATGCCAGAGCGTTAGCAAAATTAAGCCAAGCAGACACACAACTTCAAAGAGTGCCCTTCCTATCTGGCTCACCATGCAGCTAATCTCAGCTTGTTTGTACAGTCAAGATTCCCAATGCTGCGCCCTACAAATGCTCCCCCTCCCACGATCCATTTTAATCTAATCAGAAGTAGTAGCCCAGAGATTTAGGCTTAGCCCAGGCAGTTGAGCTCTGCCAGCACAGTTATGCTATTTCAAGCCTTGCTGGGCTGGCAAAGGTGCCAGCAAAGAGCAGCAGCAGAGGAAGTTATCGGCACAAAAGCACTCGAGACAGTGGAGTGCTTGCTGCTACGCTATCAGCCATACCCGTGTGAGCGTTTATACAAACAAACATTTCAACAGCAGGGATTTTCCTGGCTAGCTGCAGCACCAGAGGCTGGGCTTTCAGGGCATGGGGTTTGGTGGGGGTTTTTTGGTTTGTTTCTTCACAAAGACGTTGCCTACTTATGGCTTGGCCGGGGCCCAGAAAGCAGCAGACACAGCACGTGCTGTTTGGGATAACGCAGCTGTACTTCAGGAAACCTGTCACTTCCAGAAGCATTTTCCTCCCTCTGAGGGCTCTGAACTCCCAGTCAGGCTCCTTCCCCTCCCTGAGCAGAGGCTGAGCAGGCAGCAGCAGTTTTCCAGCCCTCCCTGACCACATCTGTGCACCTGCAGTGGCCCAGGCAGAGCAGAGGGACCCAGCTATTGTTTTGGTCACTCCTTCCCCGGCGCTGCGGAGCCCACGCTGGGCTGGACGAGCGAGTCTGTGAGTAAGCAACACGCAGGACCAGCTCCTCATACTCAGCCTCAGGAAATTTGGAATTAGCGCCAAGAACAGCCCGCGCATAAATAGTCTCCTGCAAGATCCTGGCTCCACTGCACACTGTGGATTTGCAATAAATATTTACCTCGCTGGGGAACAGAATCTTCCAAGCAAAAGCTCCTGACATCAGTAAGGGCTGTATTTCCATTTGGAGGAGAGTAGGAGCTTTCTCTGTTTTTAAAACAGGACATTAGCCCACTAAAGCAGCTCCTGTCACCCTCCTAGCACCACGCCAGTCAGGATCTGCCCCTCCACCTATGGTCTCACTCCTCTCCAGGCCAGCACAGCATCACACCTGGTGCCTTCCTTCCAGCCATACTCCTCGCAGTCACTCTGCCTTCTGCACAGAGATTTCTGGCTACTGTGCTGTGCAGGCCACTTCAGTGCAAGTCCAAGCACTTACACAGTCATTAATGCACGTTAGCATTGCTTTTTATTGCTCTAGCCTGACTGTAACAGCAGCTAAAGGGCAGGAGGCAGGGTGAGCCTCACAGCAAGGCCACATCTCTCTGTATTAAGGTTTGGCAGCAGCACAGTTTTAGAGGAACCATGGTGAAGATACCTTTTTCCCTTCAGCAGCTAAGGCAGAGCAACATCAAGAGAGAAATCCTTCCCATGGAAGGCTTTTCTTTCCCTGACAGAACCCGATTTGTTTAAGCAAGGAGCAGCCGTGGTTTTGGTTGACATAAGACCAGCTGCTTGGGTAACAGTGCTATGGGTCTCCCAGTCTCCTTCCTGCCCCAAGGAGTGTCTCCCTGAGATTTTAATTAGCTGCTTTGATTCTTAAGTTATCCCAATAATTTGTCTAACAACAGCCTCCTGGCATTTCATAAGCAGAGTCTCGGCCTCAAAGGAATTAAGGATAAAACTGACAAGAGTGCATACTTCCAGCAAAAATAAAGACTTTTACAGGAAGCACACTTTTCAAGTCAGCCAGCATTCAGAAACTGAGAGGGACGCAGCTACATCTTGCGCGCTTTCCCCTCCTACGCTGACATTTTCTCCAGATTCAGGATTAAGTATTTAACCCCCTCTTTTGAGACTTTCTGCTCCTTCAGCTCGCTTTGAATGCTTTCAGTCATTTTGGATAATGCTGCTGCTTTCCTCTCGCCCATGCAATTCTTGATTCCAACAGTATCCGCCTGAAAATGAAGGAACCATGGAGCTGCCAGAGCGAGTCACGGCTGCTCAAGACCGGGCCATTTTCTGCTGTGTCTTTGCCAACACCAACTCGGCTGCTGGCAGCAGTCACATGTCAGAGCCCGACAGCTTTTCTGTCCACCAAAGCCACAACCAGATTAAACAGGAGGCAGCAGCAAAGGCGCTCGGTGCCAAGGGCAGCACACACTGGGTGCCAAGCAGCAGCACCAGCTTTGCCCGTCACCCCTTTTCTAGCCCCAGAAGAAGAGATCCACCTCTGTGCTGCAGTGCCTCAGAAGTCTGAGTCACTGCTTTGGGTAAGGGGCCAGGGCCGTTACTCAGAGGGTGACAGCAGTGTCCCCAGGAGCTGGGATGCCAAGCCAAGTGCCAGAAACCTGAGTCAGAGCATGACTGCTGCAAGTCAGGGCGACACACAGCAGAGCTGGTCTTCTGACCAGCAGCATTTACTGGACAAACATTCAGGCACACGCTTAAAGACAAAAAAATGTCTGAACTAACCTGGCAGCACAGCCCTAACTGCTCATTAGTGTAGGATCTTTTACAGCCCCTCGGAGCAGAGGCTTATTACAAGTGAAACTCTTTTAACTAGGCTGCCCTGTCTATTCAGAGCCACCAAGCCCAGTCTCATCACAAGAGTCTCATTCTAGCGCAAATCATTTGAATCCTTAATCTCAAGCATTTGCATTCCAGCGAGTCTCAAACAAACAGCCACACATGCTCCTCAGCAGCAGCCCGGAGGTCAGGCGTGTGCAGGGTTTGTCCCCCCGGTTCTGTAGTGCTTCAACTGCATCAGCTTCTCGTTTGAGGCTGCAAAAGCAGCACAGCCCGGCTGTTGTCACACGGCATAAAGGAACAGGATGTACTGAGCAGAGGGGGAGAATGCAGCTGCAAAACCTAAGAGCAGGCTCAAGAGGATAAATGGGAACTCAAGAGCTAGGAAGTGTTTTGAAGGATGGAGGCTGCGTTTAGTCTGGCCGAAGTGATAGCTGGGGAGCTCTGTGGGATCACAGAGCCACCATAACTTAATCAAGTAATCTTACAAGTCAACCCAAGTAATTCACATTGGAGACTGCGGAACCACAGCTACCATGCCCCTTACAGGTAAACACTATCACTAATCAAGAAAAGTCTTTAAACCTAAGTCCATCAATCCATCCACTTGAGGAAAAACAATTTACACAAAAAACACAACACAATCTAGTGGTAACTTGCGGTCAAGGGGAATCAAGCAACCTGGATTTTTCCAACACAGCATTTACCAGCACCAGGAGTCAAAAGGGAAGGAAAAGTAGCTGTAGGAGCTGTGCTGAAGCCTGCATGCTGAGCAGCAAGCCAGTGTGCCCCCCTCCATCATCAGCTGGAAAGTCAGGTTAGCAGCTTCCAGCTTGTGGTGGAAGTGAGACACAAGCATTTTGAAAAGGCAGTATGACATTACAGGAAAATCATGGCAAGGTCACCTTAGGCTCTAATTCAGGCATTTGAGAGCAAATGGCCTCCCCATGCCATTCAAACAGCTCTAGGCAATAGTACAGCCATTAACAGAGGCTTGGAAGGGAAGGAAGAGGGGAAGACACATAGGGAAAACATTTGCCCTGTTGCTGGACTGGATGCAGGCCTTTGCAGGATCTCAAAGTGCCAAGACCTTGGGAGAGAGCAGCAGGAGGGGCAGGAAAGAGAGCAATCAGGTTGGCTAACAGCCTTTACTTCCCAGGAATGAGCCTCTGGTATCACAACTCTGAAAAGTACCAAGTTCAGCCCCAGTTTGCCTCTTGCGTAAGATGTTCGGGAAAGCTCTGAGCCACAGGAAAGCACTCTCCAGCATGGGAGCTGGCAGCACTTAGGACAGATGAGAGCTGAGCAGCAGTGCTGTTTCCCTGACTGTGCCCCAAGGGCTGCAGGGTGACTGCTCCTACCCTTGGGAGCCTCCACATCCAAGGTGCTCAGCTGTGGAAGGACCGTGCAGCCCTGAACTCCCACCCCAGGAGTTTTGCGTGCAGTTCAAGAAAGTACAAGGTGCTAAAGAAGTTGTTTTTTCCAAGACATTACAGCCATTTCATCCCAACAGCTATAGGTTTGACTTCCAGAAGTCATAAGCTCCTTCCCCTCCAGGGCTAAGGGACGTCACTTCAGACACTGTCATTTTGCTGCTCTGTGTTTTAGGGAGACTGAAGCAAAGCAGAGATTTGGTCTAAATGCGAACATGGCAAGTAAAGGTAAAATAAAGTAAAACGTGCAGATAGCAATGTCTTGATTTGATTGGGAGGGACAGATGAGAAACTGGGCAAAGAGCAGAAAGAACAGGCCTCGGGGATCAATGGCAGCAGGACAAGCCAAACCGGTTTTAACATTAATAATGCTGCACTACTTTCCAAACACAGCTATCATCAACAAGACACCAGCTTTGCCAATCAGGAGGCCTCTGAGCATGATTGCTTTAAACCAGCAAACAGAGCCCACAAACAGCACGAAGCCTCCCCCGCCTCTCCCTAAGCAATCCTCTGCCAGCAGCTTCTGGGTTGGATTTGTGCTCCTCTGTACTGCTGAGGACACAAACACGATGTGGTGCTGCATGAAGACTTTTCCTGCATAGTTCAAGGCACAAAAGTAGGACAACTGCAACAAGCCTGCAGCCCACTAGCACTGCTACAGCCCTGCTGAGCTCCAGGCACTCGGCCCTTTTGCAGCCCGGACAAACTGAGCAGAGCCCAAGTCTGCAGCAGAGGGAAAACCCTGAGCCATGGGGGGATACCCCCTGCCATGGGGGAACACCCCTTGCTTCCCCTCCTGTGCTGCCAGGGGCACTTCTGGATGCTAAAAGCACAGGGAAAGCTCAGCAATGCCACTCTGCCCAAGCAAGGCAGACCTCACATCCTTTGTTAACTCCGCTGATCCCACATCTTGGACGCATTGGTGACTTTCTGTCCATCCCCCCTTCAAGCATCTTCTGCAGGAAGCCCATCCTTGCACAGCACAGAGGGGAGCATCCTGCCCACACATCCTTTGCTTTCCAAGGCACTCAGGCGGAGAGGGCTGGGGACCACCTGGTGACACCAGGCACGGGCTCCAGCCCCCCTCGGCCCCGCGGGAAGAAGGCAATGTTCTCACACAAAGCTGCGGGGCTGTTGTAACACAACCCACCCACCCACCGCCTGAGCTCCAACGTCACACTTGGGCACTTCAGTAATATTCCCCACCCTCTTACACATCCAGGATTGCTTCACACGGAGAAATCCCGTGTACACCAGAAAGCTGCTCAAGGGGAAAAGAGCCAAGGCATTTTTGTTTGTACAGGCTTGGGGAAATATTCAAGCACCGAATCACTCTCAACATCCACGCTCTTACATAAGCACAAGAAATACAATCCCCATCTTGTTAAGAAACAGCTACCTGTCTTCACCCTGCCCGCACAGAAAAACCAAGAGCCACATGCTGTGCAGCCCTGCACGTTTTGGCAGGGCTATTAAAAAAAAAAAATAATATGGGAGGAGTGCCAGCAGAACTCTCCCAAACCGTGTGTCATCCTTGTCTCCTCCCCGACAGGCTGTAACCCAAACAATTTGTTTGGATTAGGCTTTATAGTAGGCCAGTGTTACTTCTCAAGCATACACTCGGTCTTAGGTAGCTTAAAAGTCACGGATAAATATTCCACGTAAGTTCTATGTAAGGATTTACAGACCACATCTGTGCAAAATTTGTTGTCTTTGCAGAAACCTGATGCTTGCAGACCAGTCCAGTCCCCAGGGACACCAAGTTGCATTTCATACCAAACATGGTCAGTGCAACTTCCAGATGCTGTCTGCCCCAAAGGTTTGCCCTACTAGTTTGGGCCAGTTCCCAAACGACCGATTCACGTGCTTAAAGGCAGAGATAAACACACCAGATTAGAGTAAAGTGGATTTGGGCTGCTTGGTTTTAGAGAGTAGCTGACAACTACTACAGATGCTCTCTGTGGGAGATTCCTGCTCTACAATCAGCAACCCCCCAGCCCCGTGCCCCTACTAGAAAGCAGCAGAGCCTTATCAGTTCTGATCTGCCCACCCAGCCTTCAGTCCAAAACAAATCAATGTGGATGATTAAACCTACTTTGAGAACCCCTGATCTCCTGCAGTTACCTTAATCTCATCAGGTCTTTCACACCGACAGAGGAATCTGCCCTGATGCACTATCAGCAAGACGGTCACACACAAAAACAAACAAACAGCAGGGAAGCCAGAATCCCCAGATCTCTGCTTCACCACGAAGACCCCACATGTGCCGGCTTGAAGCACCCAAAATGTTTCACTTCATTATACGTTTAAGAGATTTTTAAACCCTCCACGGTAATGCATTATTTTTCACACCCATATGGACGCGAGGAAGGTTTGACAGACACAGAAAGACACCAGGTACCAGCACAACCAAACTCAGGTAAGGCTGGAAAGCCTGTTCAGGTGCTGTAACGCATCGCGGGCATCCAACCCACCACATGCGCACAAGAAAAGAAGAATTAAAGGGTTTTCACGACCAGAAATTGGAGATTAAAACTGTAATGGAGAGCAGCTAACTTCCACCAGGTAGCCGGGTCCCCTACAGCGCCGTAAGCCCGGCACCCCGAGCACGGGGCAGAACGGGATACGTGAGCAGCGGCACAGCCCGGACCGGGCACGGCCGGCCCGCACGGCGCTGCTTCGGCATCTGCCGGAGGAAGCGGCGCCCGAGCCAAGCGAACCGGAGGAAGAACGGGAACGGCCTTATCGCCGTCTCCCTATTTCGCCCACCCTTCCCTTTCCCCGGAGAAGGGCACACCGCCTGGGGGGCAGCGGTGGCACCGGCTCTCAGGCTGCAAGAGAGTGGGGCCCGAGCCCCGCGGGTCACCCACGCCCCCCGGGCACCGGGAGTCCTCGGCTGCCGGGACAGACCCTCCCCTCTCCCCCCGTGTCCCCGGCGGCACTCACCGACTCGGCGGCGGCTGGCAGGAGGAGGCCGAGCAGCAGCACGGCGAGCAGCGGGACGCGGGGCAGCGGCATGGCTGGGCTGGGTCGGGACACACGGAGAAACGGAGACGCGAATCCGACCGGAGCGGGCTCTGGCCGTGCCCTACCGCCGCCACCGCCCTTATA
>VXBN01005456.1:63010-82957 GCA_013397395.1 Sinosuthora webbiana
GCCCCGCCCCGCCCGCGCCCCCGCCGGCACCGGGGGCTTCGAACTGCCCCGCACCGACACCGGCGCTGCCGGAGGAGCGCGGCCGGAGCGGGGACACTGCGGGGCCGGAGCCGAGACACGGAGGGGAACCGGCTCTGGGACCCCCGCACTGCCGGCGGCCGCAGTCACTGCGTTATGGGGAGCGGGGGGAAAGGGGAAAAAGGAAAAGAGAGGGACGGGGAGGAAGGGGGAGGGGGAGGAAAGGGAGGGAAGGGGGGGAAAGGCAGGGAGAAAGGGGTCAGGAGAAAAGGAAAGCAGGGAAAGGATGGGAAAGGGAAGGGAGAAGTGAAAAGGGGGGAAGGGAAAGCGAAAGAGGGGGGAGAAGTGAAAAGAGGGGGGGAAAGGAAAAAAGGGAAGGGAAAGCGGGGGTAAGAAGGAGGAAAAGGGAAAGTGGGAGGAGTGGGCACACAGCATCCGCTTTTGCAGCATTCCACGAGTGGCAATCGCACATTTACAGAAAACCCAGAGCGAGCCCGTCCCTGGCAGCGTGTCGCCGCCGCGGTTATCCGGCGGGTGTTGCATCACTCGGGGCTCGTCGGCGATGGAACACGAAACCGCTCCCTCCGTCTTCCATGGAAGCGGCAAGCGCAAAACCCACACTGATAAAGAGGGTGGGAAATCCCAACAGCACAGTTTAACTATTTCCGTTTCTCTTCTCACATTAATAACTTTGCCCGACCGTAAGAATTTGCTTGACAATAGCAGTTTCAGCCCCTTAACCCGAGGGGCACTTGAAATACCATAACGCTGCAGCCCCCATAACACTACAGCCACATCAATTTGCACTTGGGTTCTGGTTTGTAGAGAATAAAATATTTTCTTAACAGGGAAGCAATGCACAGCAAAGCATATGTGCCGTGATCCCACCTGCCAGGTATGGATGCCAGCTCCACTCAGTCTGGTTTTCAGCCTCCTCCAGCATTACAAAGTTATCCCGAGAGAACTTGTAGCCTTCCCCACGTCCCACCTCCAACCAAAAAGATACCTAAGGTGAAGCAGCTTTTCCGACTGCCTGTTCCTTTGGGAATAAACAGCTGCAGATGGTTATGAGCTGAGATCCAGATGTGTCCCCAATATTTACCAGGACTGTGCCTACACACACGACCACTGGCAGGAGGGATCTCCCAGCAGCACCGTGCTGAGCTGGCTGTGGAGCCTGTTGGCATAACTGAAGTGACACTGCTCAGGGTTTAAAAAACAGTTAAGATCTGAAGACAGCACACATGTGGGTAATGGTAAGAACCAATCTGGAACAGGCTGTGGGGGAGTTTGCTGACCTGCTGTGCTCAGGACAGCCATGTGTCACTAACCCTTTAGTTCACCTCAGCACCCAAGGCCATGAGGGAGGGATTTGTGCTGCGGGCTGGGTTACTACCCTTCCTTATTACCCTCACTTCATCACACAGAGGAACTGATAAAAATCCCTGCTGGTGCGGCCAGGGAGCCCAGGTCCCATGAATCTCCAGCTCTGGACACTCAGCAGAGGCGGGGAGCAGTAGATGGTGAGGAACTAGAGCACACAGATTGGGTCAAATGTGCAGAGAGTGGTCCATACCATGACACCTGTCAGACAGAAGACTGCCTCAGCAGTACAAAGTGGCCAGAAGTACTCCATGCCCCCCAGCCCTCTAAATGCCACTGGTATTTGTGTGCTTGTGGCCATGACCTCTCTACACATCCTTCCAGGTAAAGCAGCCACCACAAAGACGCTTTCAAAACCAGCTTTCTGTATTGTGGCTACAAATACTGCTCACTGACCTGTTAATTTCCTCTTCAAACAAGCACAATATACCAAGCTCCTGGTTATCATAGCCCTCAACACATACCCCTTCCACCAAAAAATCCCCTTGCATGGCACAGGACGGTGTTTTCCCTCCCAGGGAAGTTGTGCTGTGATAGGATGGAGAGCAGTCAGCCTGCCTGGCCCAGGACCACACACAGTGTCCATCCACGTCATACCTGCATCCACAATCTTTCAGGCAAACTGATCTTGGGCTTCTGGAAACAGAAGAGAAAATTAAACTAAACCCTAATGTACTTTTCAACCTTGAGAACAAATTCCTGTGACTTTACCTGATGATGTTTTTTAAGTGCATTGTATTTATCCACCTCCCTTCCTCACACACACGGATATGTTCTGTGACTGCATCTCAAGAGAATGAGAGGAAATGCAGTCATAAAAATCATAATACGGTTCTGTAAACTCATGGCCATAAAACAGCTGCCTTCATTTGGCCCTTCAAGTGTTCCCTTTCAAAACACTGACATTCTCCTCCCTGGAATAATGCAGAAAATCCGTGGGTATATAACACTCAGAAAGAACAACAGGACAAATGGGCCCAGAGAGCAAAAATGCACCACTGAAATGTCCTTTCCTGAAATCTCACCACATGGGAGAGAACCAGAAGCAAAATAAAATGCATGTTGAGAAACACATTTGTTCTGGTCAATGAATTCTCACATTCAAGGTGTGTCAGTTGCATTCTCCATATAAAAATTACAGTTGGCAGAGAAATAACACAGGCTGGCCACCATTGTTCCTAACCTTGTGCTAAACGGTGGAGGATTACCTAACCCTCATGTTGAAAATCAAAATAAACAGCTGTCAGTTACCTACACAGCACAAACATGCTGGAAGTAGAATGGAGTGTCCAAATACAACACATTTGGAGGGTGAGGGGATTCACACTTTTACATGGCATATCAAGAAATGTCTAGGTAATCTCGAGAAGGCCACACACAAGGCTCTTTTGACAACTCAGTCATAAATTCTGTTGCACTAATCAGGAAGAGATTATCTAGCCAAGCTCAGCACAGTTCCTACAGGCAAAATTTTAAAAAGAGCATAGAACAGGATTCTCAAGGGAAGAGAAACCTTAAATAGAGTTTTTAAAAGTCCCAACTTCCAAAGTCCATTCAGTACACTGAAGTCTCTGGAAAAACACACCTGGACACCATGTGGGTGGAGGAAGAAGAGTAACTGAAAACTCTCATCCCATGGTTTGAGTCACCTGATGTTGAATTATTCTGGAAATGTGTGCTCTTACCTTGCTGTCCCTTTAGCAAAGGTGACCTTAGCACAACTCCTACCTTCCTATCAAGAGGGAAATGAACTCCAGCAAAGGTCATTCAGACAGCACCACCCTTTGTACACCAGCTGGTAAAATACAGATCACCTAAATAAACAGCTTTCTGTTTTAGGCAACAATTCCTGGGGAGGAAAACAATACCCTCCTAGACAGCTATTTTTAATGTAAAGACTCTGTGGCTAAATATCTTTTTCTCCACTCCTGATAAAGAAGTGACCACAATAGTTTCATGTGATCTGGCTACACCCTTAAGCCATCGGCTGAGTCCCATATCCCACTTCCTCCACCTGCTGCTCTTCACATGCAGGTGGCACACACAGAACAGTCACTGGTTAAAAAGGATGTTCTAACCAGAAATCAGGCAAGCAGCACACACTGTGGCACCCTAGAAGTCATGGTCTCTGTTTCAACATCCTTTTCCTCTCTAACACGTTTCCTTCACAGCTGTCTCCAACTTTTTGTTTAAACCAAAGAGGAAGAAAAGAGGAAATAAGAAAGCTGGCTGATTCCCCAATAGTCTTTGCTTTCCAGGTCCACTTTAAACCTTATTCCACAGAGCAGGGATGTGGGGCAAGGCACCCCATAAACAGAACACCCTCTTTTCCAGGAGGACACAGTCCCTTATGCTGGAGCAGCCTGGAGAGGAGAGAGAGCCAAATCAGGAGCAGGAACAAACAAACATGACCATAAAGATACCATCGCAAAGTCAGACAGGAAATAAGTTCACAAACTGGGCTGCAGCTGAGTCGCAGCACAAATGTCTTTGTGCCACAGCACTTCCCTGTGTCCGTATGGGTGCTCTGCACGCCCAGGGCAGGAGGGAGCCCCAAACCACACCTCAGGCTCGGCTGCTGCCGTGGTCATTCGATGCTTTCAGTCACAGGGCAGCAACCAAGCAGGGAGGAGCCTCAAATTACAAAGCAATTCAAGTCAACACCTCCCAAAACACCGGCTTGAATTTTGTGATATCATGGACTTCTTGATAAATTAGATATCTGGCTGTGGAAAGACACTCAGCAATGATACCAACAGTCCTACCTTACACTACCTTGGACTTTAGGTCAGCTTTGTCTAAACTGACAAAATTTTTGCTGTTAAAGCAAAGTGAGTCCTACAAGAGACTATAAAAGAAAGAGATAACTGAGAATTAATATCTAAGTGATGGCTTGCCTATCTCTGAGAGCCAAACACAGCAGATTTCAGGAAAGGAAACCAATTTCTACTAAGAATTAGCAGAGGAAGCGTTGAGCGTCACAATTTATGCTCAGCAATGTGTTGGCAGCACACAGCCCGACAAGGCTGGGATTTTCCCCTGTTCATTTCTGCACTGGCTAAGGCTGGAGCTTCTGCAAAAATAAATTCTCCAAAGGCCTAAGTGAGAACTCAGCAGTAGTGGCCCACGTCCAGCACGCATGTGCCTCTGCCTTGCACAATCTTTCCTAGGAGATGGTCCGGGAACAGGGAACAAAATGTGTCAAACCTGGCTCAGCGCAGAAATTCACAGAATGAGGAAAGGAAAACATACAGCAGAGCTGCATAGGGAACTTCCCATAAGAGGCATGGAAAAAACGTCATGAGAGCCTGTCAGAGATCATAATCTGAGTTCCCATTGCCAGCATATTCCACACCCACGACTGATGTGAGCCTACCACCTCCCATAGAACCTGGATTCCCCTTTTTATTCCTTCTCCTCCCTTTTCCAGGTGAAAACCGCTCTTGTGGCAACTCCCCCGTCCATGGAAACAGCCCGTGGGTGCCTCCTCTCCTTTTTCCAAAGATCTTATCTCCAAACTGCTGTTGTCCCACACAGTCTGGGGATTTTGCTATTAAGTCAGATCTTACACCTGAAGCCAAGCAAGCAGGACGGCTCACAACGAGCCCCAGCAGCCAGGGGCTGATCACAGAAGGGGTACAGTGGAGCATGAGGGTGTCTGGCACCTGGCCATTGCATGAGGCTAAACAGAAAAAATCAGCATGTACCAGAAGAAACCTCCCAAAAGAAGCCAACCCAGCCCAGTAACGGAAAGGTGCTGCCAGGGCATACCAGGACTCAGAACAACATCCTGGTACCCGATGGCCTAAAGCTAAAACGAGCACAGCTGGGCAGCAGCTGCCAAGAGCCTCGGCGCCTACAGGAACGGGCCTGGAAATGAAAGGAAATACCCGGGGACAATAATTTCTTGTATGGTTGGTATTTGTGTCTTTAGCAAGGGCTGCTCAGCCAAGTTATTGGACACACTGACACCGGTGCAGATGGGCAGGTACAGGGGCTGGGGAAGCTTTATCTCCAAAATCCTTTGTCCCACGGCCTTGGGAATTTCACCATTCACACAGCGACAGTTCTCATACCTGAAGCCAAGCAAACACCGCGGCTCATTGAGGCCACCAAACCGAGCCCCCGCAGCCAAGAGCTGATCACAGAAGGAGTACGGGGGAGCATGAGGGACTTGTCTTTTTAGCAACTTTTCGCCGAGTTACTGAAGGCACCGAGGGCAGGGTCCCCAGGGCAGGGGACAGGGCTGGGGACGCCCTTGGCGGGCAGATGTGAGAGAACTGGTGCCGGACACCGGGCACAGAGGGCCGGCGGGTCAGGGGTCCTAGTTTGGGAGTCGTGGGCAGCGGGCGGGGGTCAGGATCGGGATCGAGCGCGGTCGGGATCGGGATCGAGCGCGTTCGGGGCAGCGGGCGGGGTCGGGATTGAGTGGGGTCGGGATCGAGCGGAATCGGGGCAACGGGCGGGGTCGGGATCGGGATCGAGGGGGTCGGGATAGAGCGGGATCGGGATCGAGCGCGCTCGGGGCAGCAGGCGGGGTCGGGACCGAGCGGGGGCGGGACCGAGCGGGGTCGGGACCGAGCGGGGTCGGGACCGAGCGGGGGCGGGACCGAGCGGGGTCGGGGCAGCGAGCGGGGCTCGGGAGCGGCACCCGGGAGCGGCACCGGGTCCTCCCCCACGCCAGGGGGCGCTCTGGCGCAGCGGCGGCGGCGGCGCTTCCGTCGCGGGCGGCGGGCGGGGGATGGCGGCGCAGTTCCGCAGCTACGTGTGGGACCCCGCGCTGATCGTGGCGCAGATGGTGCTGCTGCAGGCGGGATACTACGGCTCGCTCGGGCTCTGGCTCGCCCTCCTCGGCACCCTGGGCAGCACCGGGCCCTCCCTCCATCAGGTCTTCAGCGACGAGGTGAGGGCGCGCCCCGGGAAGCCGCCGTGGGCACAGGCCCCTGGAGCGGAGGGGAATTGCTCGGGCTCTGCGGGTGGAGACAGTCCCCGCTCCCGTGTGGGCATTCCCGGTGTGAGGGACAGCCCCCCGCCCAGGGAGCACCCCGCTGTGGGCGCAGAGCTCTCCTACCCCGTCTAGCAGCCCCCCAGTACATAGAGCTACTGTCTTGTGTAGGTGCCCCAGTGTGGAGGTAAAGTCTTCCCTCTGAATAGGTAGTACCCCGGGGCAGAGACTTCGGTGTGTGGTGCCCCCATAGAGAGACGGAGACCCTGTACAGGTGGTACCCCTGTGGAGAGAGAGCACCTCACTCTATAGGTGATAGCCCCTTACAGAGATACTCTGTACAGGTAGTCCCGGTATAAAAACAACTCCCCTACCCCCGAGAAATAAACCCAGTATAGACACATACCCTCCACCAGCAGTTTAGTTGGTTCCCCTCAGCACAGAACCAGACCTTTCCCGTAGGTGCCCCCAGACAGACAGACAGACAGACAGACAGACAGACAGACATGTCCAGCTCCTCCTGTAGATCCTGATCCATGCAGGGCTGTGCCATGGGAGATTTCAGGCTGCAGTTTGTGCCGCGGGTTCCTACTAATAGTCCCATGTAGATTTTAGGCTTCTCAACCCCGCCGGGGAGGCTCTCCATGATGGCTTTCATCCTCAATGCACTCACCTGGTAAGTCTGCAGTTAGCTGGAGCACCTGCATCTTGTCCTTTCGTACCATTAAGCTGTAAAAGAATTCAGTGTGATGTACTGCCTCTCTCCAAACATCTCCCAAAATCCCTGTGCCTTTTTAACCATGTCTGCTGAGGGCAGTTGGGAACTGCTGGCTCTCGGCTTTCCGGAACTTGAAAAAGTCATTTCACTTCACTGCCTCAGTTTCCCGGCTGGGAATGAGATTTGCTTGTGTGGGAGATTTTAGTAAAAAGAATTAATGGATCTCAGCAAACACTGATCTATGAACACTAATGTATTTTGTCACTGCACAGAGATTACTAGAGGAGATAGTCTATAAATTTCCTGCCTGCTGTATGCACTAAAATCTCATTTTTCTGCCATCATGTAATTAAAAAGCTGTAAGCCTGTAAGTCTTGCTGCAGCGGCCAGGAGAGAGGTCAGAAACAACCTCTTCTTAAAATATTAGAAGAAGTTTTTAAATATTTGAAGCGTTTTGTTTTAAACCACTACGTAATCAGCACTGACACCTGCTGATCGCTCTCGCTGCACCACCTTTTCCACGGCTCTGGTGGAGTTGGTTAATCTGTTTTCTTCGCCCCGCAGTGCTCTGGGCTTGCTGTACTTCATCCGGCGAGGGAAGCAGTGCCTGGATTTCACCGTCACCGTGCACTTCTTCCACCTGCTGGGCTGCTGGGTGTACAACTCGCGCTTCCCGGCCACGCTGACGTGGTGGCTGGTGCACGTCGTGTGCACGGCGCTGATGGCGGCCATCGGCGAGTACCTGTGCATGAGGATCGAGCTGCGGGAGATCCCCCTCGCCTCCGCCCCCAAATCCAACGTCTAGACTGCCTCTGGTGACAGACAGCGTGCTGCACTGTGTCACCGTTCCCAGCACAACGCATCCAAGGCCTCAGAATCATCCCTGAAGAAGCACAGCAGGTCTGGTTAGACTTTATGATTTTTTTTTTTTTTGGTTTTGTTTTTGGGTTTTTTTTTTGGGACCTCGGTGACTGCATGAGTGTGAGCGTCTCCTCTCCGGCATCAGCTGACAACGGGGGAGGAGCAGATGTTTATTTTGTTAACACAAAGTATTAACATGACTGTATGGAGGGCGTGCCCTTAAACTCTTCGCTGTGAGACTGTTAAAAGCCAGGTGGCAGAACTCGGTGCCTGAGGAGCATTTGGAATTTATCGATGTGGAAGTGCCCTGAATGAGTAACACAATGGGCAGTTCTTCTTGCTGGAGCTGGCACGGTGAGCAGTGAGGCTGGGAGCTGCTGTTTCCAGCCTGTGACTTGTCTGGGCTTTGCTTGGGAAAAGAGTCAAGGAAGTGAATGGATGGGGAGAAGGAAAATAGTTGTACTTACCTGAATCACCAGCTGAGACACTAAATAACCTGTAACGTTAGATGGGTTTGTTTGCTGTTTCCATGTTTGATACATAGAGGTGACAGACAGCAGTTTGCTGAAGAAATCTTTTGTAATAATAAAAATATAATGTTGCTGTGAGTGTTGAGGCTCTCCTGGGAAGCTGAGCACTTCAAGAAATACCACGAGTGTCTGTATCATGGCAACAGAAGGATGCAGCCAGAGAACACTTGGCTGTGAGGTGCCCACTGTCTGGGACACATAAAATTTCTTACAATAAACATTTCATACCTCTGCTCTGAAAGGAAGGCATCACTGAGTGCTGTCTTGGGAAATCAGCTGGCGTAACCTCACTTCAGAGGGAGTATCAGCAGTCCAGGATCTCCACATGTCCAGCCTGAGCCTGCAGCTGCCCTGGGGAAACCTGCATGATGCTCTTCCCCCTTGGATGGGCTTTCCCATCAGGTTTCAGCAGTCCAGCAACAGATCTAGCCTGGTAGAGGTGATATTAAGTAAGAGACTGCTGTTATTTCTTGAATATTTAGAGGCCCTTCAAATAAACTTCACCAGGCAGGGACATCCCCTTCTTGCTGAGTGTCCAGAGCTGGGTTGTTCCTCCAGATCCGACAGCCCAAGCCAGCAGCACCACATTCTGCCTGGTTTCCACTGAGGCATGGCCATGTTGTGCAGTCCCAAACGAGGGCAAAGCCAGGTCTAGAGACAGATTTTTCTCCTGTGCAGCATCTTGCTGCAGTAACTTCCCTTTGTATGTTAATACTTGTAAGTTCTAATTTGCATAAATTGTTTGCTATTTCAGTTTGTTGAAAAGTGGTGGGATGATGTGAGACTGATAGACTGTCTGAAGCTGCTCTTTGACTTTTGTTACAGGGGAGCTGAGCTGTATTTCAGTCCCTGCTCTCACACTCAGACACTGTAAATTGGGGCAGGATGACATCCTGCTGCTTTACATACTCAGCGGGTCTCCAGAGGAGGATTTCTGTCTAAACAAATGTACCCAGCACTTTTTATCTTGGGGGATTTCACCAGGAGCCCTTCCTGACCAAACTCTGTAAGCAGAGTTTCAAACAGCAGCAGCCTTTCAGAGGGAAGAGTTGACACAAGTGTTTCTCTGGGCAGGAGCCAGCCTGGAGGGCCACCCTGAGGTCACCTCCTAGGGCTGCCACTGCAACAGGACAGTCCACCCCTTCTCAAGATCTGCTCATTTTTCACATACAAGGATACTTGCCTTTCTCCCAGTCTCCTCAGCCTGGATGTAAACTGGTCTCCAGTAGGTGCCAGTATCTCCCTCAGGAAGGAGCAGGGAGTGTGGATGGGACTGGGATCAGGGCGTGGAGCAGAGGGCAGTGCTGCCTCGGGGTGACAAGCACTGGCGTGCTGTTAGTCATGTTTTATGACTCCTTCAGGGCCATTTTGTCCTCTGCTGCTTCTTGATGCTATTCTTGAGAAAGAACAACCCAGTCCTGCAGGGACAGGGAAAGTTTACAGGTTTACTTCAAGGCTTAATACCACACCAAAGCATGGTGTGAACTCCTGTGTTGAGGGCTGTTCTTGAGGCAAGTGGGAGTAAAGATTAATTACAGTGAATCTGAGAGCAAGGAGACAAAGCCACGTTCTTCCAGCTGCTCCCAGAGCTGCTGTGGGTCTGTATTAACAGATCTGCCACCTTTGTTCCCCTTCAAGAACAAAGGTGAAGACTTTGGACTAAGGAACACTTAACCCATTTCTTTTTGAATATACAAGAGGTGCTGTAACCACTTCAGCACCTTCCCTGTGGGGATGAAATCTGGGGAGCTTTGTATCTGGAGAAACTCACAGCAAGGCCATGAGAAGAATCCTTGACAAATGGGGCTTTAACACTGAGGCTGCAGGACATCCCAGGAGCTGCACTGCATCAGCATGAAGTGTGCTGTAGGATCAGAGATCTTTCTGAAAGGCTGCTGACTGCCTAGGAGAAGTGAATCTGTGTATTATTATTTTTTTTAAGGACTTCTACTGTAATTGTCCTAGTCATAGAGGAAGTTCTGCTAAAAATGAAATACTGATTGAGGAAACTCATCACTCCCATACTGTGAGACCTAGTTTTCTCTCACATGCTTTCAGTCAGATTTAGAAGCACCTTTGGCTTAAAAAAAAAATCTGCTGCTCCATACCAGAACAGTGGCAGATGGTCTTTGTTTCTTAATGAATCTTTGAGGGGGTTTTTTTGTGTGTGTGCAATAGTTGAGGGATTTGCTTCCAGGGAAGATATGTCCCAAGACCTGCTCTTCTCAGAGACAGTGGCACTGGCAGCCATTTGCATCCATGGTTTTGCAAAAAGATTTCGTGCAGATCTGATACTTTGACCTTGCCTTTCCCCAAAGATGTTTCAACATAGAAAATTTTAAGAGAGGAATTGCCAAATTCAAAGAGAAGGCAAGGGTTGTGGGATTTTAGGAGGCTGTGCCTACTCCTCTTCCTAAAGCCATTAATCAGCTGTTCTAAACAAAGAACAGGTACAGGATTTGGAGCCAAAATACTCCAGTCTTGGTTGTATATGACTCTCCCCTGCTCCAGTTTTCCCCAGCCACAAGAGGTAACAGGGGAGGGGGAACAGGATCAAACAGCAAACAGTGCTGTGGGCGTGGAGTAAGAAGAAAAAAATTAAGCATCTGAGTGGTTCACTCCAGGTTTTACAGTGCTCTGATTTACACTTTTTCCACTGCTCACCCTGAGGCTTTGTGCCCCAGATGCTGAGTACTGAATACATAAGTAACAACTCGTGCACTGAAGTGCTGTCTGAACACCAGCTGCTCTGTCCTGGCTTATTTCTTGGAATTTGCCCCAATTTCTTCATTATCTCCTGCTGCTGCTGCACGAGCAGAGTGTTGAGGGAGAGTGAAGGTAAGAGGAAGAACACGTGAATGCCAGAGGAATGCAGCATGACCCAACACCACTATCAGGAAAAAGACCCTTTGCTCTAGAAGCTTGCCCACTGCCTGGAATGCCTCTGGTGGGATCTGTGGAGTCAGCAGGGCCCTGGTTTCCCTGCTCACACTGTGACCACACACCCCATGGCCCCGTGCAGCCAGGCAGGGCATAGAAATCCACTGGCATCCGTAAAACACAGAGTGCCTTAGGCTAACCAATAATACTGTTGTGTTTCTCCAACAAACTCAGAAATCACTTGCAAACATCTGTTCCAATACTCCCATGCTTGTACTGAAGGTGCAAAACTGACCACACTCTGAGCCACAAAGGAGACAAGAGGACACTGTGCTGTCGAGCAAGAGCCAGGAGAAATAACTTCTGCCATGCTGTTGGCTCTACAACAAGCTTTAATACTCTGGAATTACACACTTCTACCCACAGCTGCTTACAGGTATCTTGGGGTAAGCTTTAAAGCAGAAGAGTTGGTATAAATCCCTTTTGTCCTCTTAGCTTGATACTCCCTCTCCCCCTAAATATTTTTCACCTCTGGCCTTAGGAAAGGGATTTACACATAACACAGAAGTTACTCGGGAATTCAGATGTATGCAAGAGGTGTCATGCAACTGTGATTATTGTTCAGCAGGGGTTTTACCACGTCCTCAAAGAGAAAAGGCCAGTACAGGGCAGTAAGATCTCCCTTCAGCCTGTGACAGGACAGACACCATCTTGTTTTGAGTGCCCAAATCAAAACCCTGGCGAGTTGATCTGGTGGAAAGAATCAGCAAAGTAAACGGGTTTCCTTCCAGTTACCATAGAAGAGTGCAGAACTGTCCAGCATTCATCCTTTTTCCAGAATTTATCATTTCTCCCCCAAATCCCGTGCCCTGTGTTTACAAGTTCCCAAATCTCCCGACAGCCAGATCTGTGTCTGTGCCTTGAGGGAGAAGGGGACAGGAGTTACTCCAAATTACAGAGAAATTTCAACACCCTGGAGATGCTGCTGAGCTCTTCCATGTCTCACAGGTGCAGGATGGAGCTGGGAGTTTCTGAGCTCCACACAGTGTGTTCCTCAAAGGCTGGAAACTAGATCTGAAAGATGTCACGCCAACACTGTCACCACTTTTGTTGGGATACTCACAGAGCTGCAGTTTATAAGTTCAGCCAAGTGACGATGAGGGGGATGCTGAGGATGGAAATGTTGGGAATGCGGGTCCAGGCAAAGCTTTGGGCCATGCTGGGGTTGCACAGGTCAAACAAGCTGCCTTGAAATTTGGTTTTTCTGGACTCCCTTCTCAGCATCTCCCAGACAGCTGCTGCTTCCTTCTGGCACTCCCAGAGCACTGTCAGGGCACAGGTGTGGAATTCATCCCAATACCTGCAGCCACGGAGACACCACAATGTCAGTCCCTTTGCGCTCCCACACTGTTGGATGCCAGGCAGAGCCTTGCTGCCCTGAGCCTGCCCTCTGAGCAGCAACAACCCTCGTGTTTTGTGCAAGTTGCCCAGACTATTCATCCCCTCCATCATCTGCCAGAGTATCTTGGCTAAAACTCCAAATCTCAAAACACTGAAATTATTTATTCTTTTCCCCCCCCTTTTCTCTGGAAGTCAATAAAATCCATTATTTTCCATCAACAAATGTTTAGCTGAGTATCTCACACAGGCTGCAAACAAAGGCCCAGCACATCTCATTCATCACTTTCTCCAAGCTTTCTCCAAGCAGAGTCAAGGGCAACTGGGAGCACAAAGCACGGAGAAGGACAAGAGCTCCCACAGGCTGTCACAGCTTTTACTGAGGTACGGGCAGGGGCAGGAGGAGTTATTCACGGTGTTCTCATTAGAATCATCTCCATTTATCTGCTGGCTATTGCTTTCACAAGTATAAGCTGTTCAGTGGAAAGAGGCTTTTGGGGTGTACCAGAGGGAAAAGACAGAACAGGCAAAGATAACCCGTGCTCCTGCGGGAATAAAGCGGGAGTTGCTCTGCTGTCCTGTCCCACATGGGCTGGGACTGGGCACCCCGCCCAGCTCCCTGCAAGCTGGGAGACAGGAGTCTAGAGGACAGGAGCAATTGCTCTTGACAACTTCCCTGTGTCTGCCAACACACCAGGCACACATGCCACCCGTCAGGAAGGGGATGCAGCCCAGCTGGCGAAGAGGGGACACTGTGCACCTGAAAAGGACAGCACGGTGCTGTCCGTGTGCACTGTGCTGGAGATGACACTTTGTGCAGACTGGCAAACCTGAGCACTCTGCTTGCTTAGAGCCGGGGCTTACGTCAGAACGCCAGCTGTGAGGGAGTTCATTAAACTGAGTCACTGTGGCAGAATAAACGTCCCCAGATAATGAGAAAAGCTGGTGCCAACCCTGGCAACCTCCGGTGCTCGCTCCCGATCTGCAGCAGCAGCACGCAGCTCTGACAGGTAAGAGTTAAACCTGACCCATGTCTTCAGGCAAAACGAGCTCGGGGAAGGTGGAGGGGTTCGGCAGCTCCAGCCTGGATCTGCTTTCAGCTGGGATGGCAGTTCCCAGCGATTCACCCTTCACAGCCCATCTGCTCAGGCAGGCAGGCTGCTGCTGAGCCCGGCCGGCTCTGGGGCAGCGCTGCACGCCCAGCTGAGACACCAGCAGCCCCCACAGCAGCTCCTGGCTCCCTGTCCATCCCCCACCCACCCTCCTGGAGAGGGGACCACGGCACCAGAAATGCAAGCAGCAGTGGATAAAGCTGAGCATTAAAGGCAAATAATTAAGGAATATTTCCTGGCAGGAAGCTTCTGGCTGGGGAAGATCCCAGGACCTGTCCAGCGATGGTCTGTGCCTCTGAGCTGTAAGAAAAACTCGGCTCACTCATTTCACATGAGCTTCAGCAAAGAGATTGCTCTCTCCGGCCAGCAGCAGCACGGGCTGGGCTGACTTCCTGGCTGTTTTCTAAGACCAAGAAGCCTCCTTTAAAAAAACCCCAAACAACCCATAAAGTATCAAATCTGTCCAAACCAGAGCAGTTCTCATTTCAGCCCACCCACAGGCAGGCCCCAGAGAGGCTGTTCATCCTGATCCAGGCTGTCTCCTGGAGAAGGGGGAATACAGAGCAGGTCACAGCCTGAAGGGTGGTTTCCAGCAGCTCAGAAAGCATGACCCCAGGGCACTCAGCCCTCCACCTTGCTCTGCCAGGTTTCCACCGCCCCCAGGTACGTGGGTTTTCCCTTCACTGCTGTCTGCATTACCTTTTAATTCCCGTTCACTCCCCACAGCTCGCTCTGGAGATGCAAAGCTGCCTCCATTTAGCTCTGCAAACATTTTACATCCACCTTGCTGCTTCTGCTCATCTGCTATTTAAGCCGACCTTTTCCCAAACCTGCGCAACACCATCCCTCATTACCCAGCTCTTCTTCAGTTCTGTTAAAGTTAACATCCTCCCAATATCGTCATCTCAGGGCATCGCTACAAACTCGGGCAAACCAGGGCTGGGACAAATCCTACCATGAAGGGTCTAGACAGGGAGGGAGAAAGCTTGTTTTGGGCAGCAGTGGTGCCCGGTGCAGACTGCTCCCGGCAGCACTGGGCACTGGGGCAGAGCACCGCCTGAAACCTGGGCTCCAGGGGCTACTTTCCTGGGGTGCAGAGCAGGTCGGGTCCCTCCAGCCCCGCTCCTCCTGGCTGCAGGCATGCGGGGTCTGATGGGACCACTGCTGGGGGCTGGAGCTGCTGCCAAGGGATACAAACTTCGGTGGGAGACAGGCAGGAGGTGGATGGATGGACGGACAGAGAAAAGTTCACTGGGTCTATCTGAAACCGGAGTGAGGTGTGGAGCTCATGTGTGTGTGTGCAGGCACGACGGGACTCAGGAGGGCAGGAGACTTCAGACGGGCAATGCCAAAAGCCAGGCTGGCCGTGCACCGTACTCACCTGCAGACTCGCCGCAGCCCCTGCAGCTCCATGCCCTCCTCCTCCTCGTACGTGGCCATGCTGTCCCCCAGCTTGAGGACGCAGTCCGAGAGGCCCCGGTAAGCGTCGGCGCAGGCGGGTCCCGCTGCCAGCAGCCCGGCCAGGTGCCCTGCCAGCACCGGGGACCGAAGTGAGCATCGGCACCTCTGGGGACAGAGCGCACCTCCGCCCCGCGGTGTCCCGGCTCGGCGAGCGACCCCTTCCATGCAGGGACAGCCTCGACCCCCCCGCCGCCCCCCGGCTGTGCCCGGCGTGGTCGGGGTTTGCCCAGATCCCGGCGGACAGCCCGACACCGGCACTCCCGGCCCGGGGCGGGGGACAGTGACCGGCGGGGGGACGGCCAGCGGGCCCCGCCGCGGGGAGCCGCGCGGACCCTGCCCGGACGAAGGGAGAGAGGGAAGGAAGAAGGGGACACCCCATCGCATCGCCCCCTCCCCACGGACACCCCAGACACCGCCCGGTCCCCCCGCCCCGACATCCCCTCACCCAGGGCGAGGAGCAGCACGGCCGGGCCCCGCCGCTGCCCCATCCCTCCGCCGGGCTCGGGCTCCAGGCCGGCTCTCGCTGCCGGTGCCGGTGCCCGCACTACCGGGGCCGCCAGCGCTCCCCTCCCTCCCGCCTCCGCGGGGAGGGCACCCGTCCCCAGTCGCCGCTAATGAGCGGCTTCGGCCGCGGCTAATTAAGGAAGGGGCTGGGCCGAGGCTAAGGAGCGTCCAGGAGCACCCCGGGCCCCTCAGGCCGCAGCCCCGGGACCCTGCAGCTCTCCGCATCGCATCTCGCCGGGACTCCCCGCCAGCACCCACCGCTGCCCACACTCTGCATCCACCTCCAGGCACCAGCGCCCACGGCGCCCCGGTACCGCCCCAAAGGCCCCCACCCCCTGCCCACCACAGCCTCTGCTGCCCACTCCAGGCGATCCACGAGTCATGGACATGGGACAGTGCCCGCTGCCAGCAGCAGGATTCCGGGCAGGGCGAGGATCACTTCGCTCGGCTTGAGTCTTTTGAACAGCACAGGAGAGCACAATGAAGGGTGGGAGGCAAAGCCCAGAGCGTTTGAAGAGCCAAAGCCTTAACCATCAGCACCTACAGCTCCAAAACCTTCTGCCCAGACCCTGGCTCCAGCAATTCCCAAGGCTGCATGGCCTTAGTGGCATCAGTTGGGATTTTGCAGGTCTGTGGCCTGATCCCAGCTCTCACTCCAGGAATCCCTTTGGATGCAGCAGGAAGAGGAACAGAAAGTTTCCTGCCTGCTTTGGTGGCATTGCTGTGGAAGCTGGCCATGTCAGACCCCTCTCTTTACTGGTGACAGCTTTGCTCTTGGGGACACTGTTTTGCAGCAGCATATGAACATGACAAGTACCAGGACCTTCATAAGTGGGACCCCTCTGTGCACAGGTAGCCTCATCCCCAGGGCAGCTGTGCCACCACCCCCAGACACCTCCAGCCCCAGGAACCCAGAGCAATTGGAAACCACAACTCTGCAAACACTGCATTACCCAAAGAGCTGGGGTGTGAAAACCAAAGACTATTTCTTTACAAAAGATCAACAAAAACAACAAACTACAACATTTATTTACAGACCAGTGCCACGTGCTGCATCTTCATCAGTCCTGGAAGAAAAGCAAGCAGCATGGTCATTTCAGTCAGGCTAGTGATGCACGTTCCATTTGACACCAGCCTGGGACGTGCAGGGGACAGCCTGGCCCAGAGGTGTCACCACATGGCCACAACTACCTGCAGGCACAAGCCAGCCCCAAGAGCTCTTCTCAAAAACCTGCACGATGTCCCAGGACACAGGGCTGCTCCATGGCACTAAGAGCAAAGTCTGTGCAGAACAGCTCAGCTGCCTGTAAAGAAGTGGGATATGATCAAGGAGAAATTCTTCTGGGACAGGCACCCTCTACCAGCCCTGCCTGCTCCTTCTTTGACCAAGGCTGGTCTCCTGCTGCCCGCACATGACCTCCCAGCTCTACCTGCTCTCGTGCCAGCAGCTGGCAAGCAGGGATGTCTGTATGATGTGGGGCCCGAGGACGTGGGGACATGACACCCCCGGGGCTTGGCAGGAGCCTCCCCCAGCACCAAACAGGGACTGTTAGCACTGGGACAGGGGTTCTTCCCTCGGGACAGGGCATGGCCAAGGAACCGGCTGGCTCCAGGCATGGAGTGGTGCTGCAAACCCCATCCAGGCTCCCCCCACCTCGCCTCGCCTGCGGAGATTCTCGTTTCTCGGCAGCCACATTCCTTTGAGGGTGTTTATGGCTTTTCTGTCTCCCCGCTGTCCCAGGCTAAAATCGCCCCTTTTAAGGGAGCCACAGGACCACGGGTTGCTGGAGCTTTGCCGGCTGCAGGCTGCTCCTTTGCAGTGTATCGCCTCATTTACTGGAAAAGCAGCCTTGCCTTGCTTTGTTTTTTCTCTTGACTCCACGATTTTCTGATGGAGTCAATCTGCAGCTCACTCCCAGCCCCATCCACACACACCTCCCAGAAAATAAGATGCATTTACACCAGCAAGTGATTCACCTGTGCCTGGAAATGGTTTGCCTTTCCCTTAGCTGCTGATTCCTCCCCAGTTCCATCCTCACCCCGCAGCTCACTGACTCACCTCCCAAACCTTTAATAAACGGGAGAAACCTGAGCAGGAAGGGCGGGAGGAACAAGTCACCTTACATTTTCTCACAGTGACAGGGGCACTTTGATGCTGCCCCCCCTGGGGTCTTTTGGCAGGAGCTGGACTCCGTGTCGTGGAGAAAAGAGGTGACATTCCCACCTGGGCTCGTGACCTGGGCATTTGCGGTCAGGGCGAGGGCTGTTGACACAAGACAGCGCTGTGAGCCTGCTCTGGAGGCACAAGGGAGGCAGGGATGCTGCGGCAGCCGAGACAGACCCTGCAGGTTGCTGGCAAGATTTATGCTTAGGGCTCCGTACCAGAAGTGGAGACTCTCCACTGACTCCAGCGTCACTTCTGTCCCCTCTCACCTTTTGGCCGGGGCCAAGCACGCTTTGCTACAAGTTAAAAAAAAAAAAAAAAAAATCATTATGCAGAGCTGACTTGCCTGCAATGGTTTAATTGGAATAAAATGTGTGCCCCGCTGAGCGGCACGGCTTGTGCTGAAGAGCCAGGATGAGTCAGGCTCGGTGCCGATGATATCAGTGCTTTTCCAACGCCCTCCCGGCAAGGCAGGATGAAGGGGCCACGACAGCGAGGGGCCTGGGAACGTGTCACTCTGCACGGGCAGCACCCACATGTGCCGTCCCCGCAGCGGGGATTCGGGATGCAGTGAGCTCTGGGGACCTCGGGGTGCTCCGGAAACCCGTGTGCGCACAAACAGCCTCCACGCCTCGCAGCAGCGGCTGGTGCCAAAAGACACAGACGTGTCACATAGCAGAGACCTGAGCTAATTCCCCGGCCCTGCCTCCTCGGCCCTCCGCTGGCAGGGCCGGCCCGGGCAGGGCAGGGCAGGGGGGCAGTAGGGACGGTGCCGACAGGCTGATGCTGCCCGGAGGCCACTCGGAGCTGTGAACAAGCCAGCGCCGGCAGGTGCCCAGCAGAGGTTTGGTCATGAAGCTGCTCAGAGACCGTAAGCCCCCACTCGTGCTACACCAGCCTGGTCCCTCCAAACCGCAGTGCTGGCATCCCACACTACGTGCAAACATCAGGCAGGAAGGATTGGGAGTGCTTATGGATAGGGATAAACATTTACGTGGACAAAATTCAAAACCACCGTGAAAGCTGGAGCCAGCCCCAGGGTGCAGGCTCCGGGTACTCAGCACAAAGCCAGTTTTCGGCAGCAGGAGGGTCCCAGGGGACACAGGGGGGACAGCAAAGCAACAGTAGCCAAAATAGAGCTGGGACACAAACAATACCCAGTTATCTTTTGTTATGCAGAGAGTGAGAGGAACACACTGAGATCGGGACAGGCGGGACACACCACAGACACTGGAAACTCCCTTCCAGCACAGCAAAGGGCCAGTGGATGTCCCCCATTCCGGCTTGGCAGTGACCAGGCTCCGGGCAGAGCTGGCGCTGGGCACGGCGAGGCACTGACTCACCCTGCTGAGACACAGGAAGGAGGCGGCGGCCAAGTCCTCGGCTCTGCCAAGGAGCAGCCCTGATGTGCAGGGCTGAACGTGGGAGAAATCACTCCAGTGTGGGGTCTGCTGGGGATAAGGGTCTCACAAGGCCAGGAGTGAGATGGGGAAGGCCCATCAATACATCATGCTGTCCTCCCTCCCGCGGGAATGCGTCAGCTGGGCATTTTGAGAAGATAAGCAAAGAAAAAGCAAGCATGAGTTGTAACTGTCCTTCCTGCCCAGGCAGAGCCCCTGCCTCCCCCCGCCTCCCCCTGCCCAGCTCCTGCCACGCGGGGCACAGCTCCTGCCGGAGCAGGGCACCTGTAGTCCACCACTGCGGGCACGGATCTCTGCCTGGGGCGGCTGAGCTGGGGCCGGACCCTCTGCAGGGACATTCGGGGACAGGAACCCTGCATGGGGACACTCCGTGGGTCCCGGCAAGGCAGAGGACCGGGCACCGCGCACGGGGACCCTGCTCTCCACGGAGCCAGGGACCCTTCACGGCGACTTTCTGATTCTCCCTGAGGAGCGGAGACCCCCTCCCCGCCGCAGGACACCCGGCAGCGGCGGTGCGGGACCCCGGCGGGGCGGCGGGCGGGAGGCGCGGCC
>VXBN01005456.1:84274-99818 GCA_013397395.1 Sinosuthora webbiana
GGGGAGGAAGGGGTTGGGGGGAAGGTGCATTCTGGCAAGTTGGGAGCAGTGGGGCATACTGGGCTTCTCTGGAGGAGCAGAGTCACGGGTTTGGGCTCCAGGAAGGCTCAGGGAGAAGGGCAAAAGCCATCTTACTCCAGCCCTTTCATTCATCAGAGAACTGACCCATGCTTGGTTAAACTCTGCTCACCTCCCCAGCACCTGCTGCTCCTTTCCACAGTCCATATTATTTTTCAGGACCTTCTTTAAAACCCTCGAAATCTCGGCAAGATACTGCAGAGCTGTGGCCTCCAGAAAAGGCCATTCCCATCCTCTCTTGGCCTTGTGCCTTCAGTAACAATCCTTCTCCCAACCCAAACACACCCCTCCTATTTACCGGCACAGAGGGGGGTGTGCCGGGATCCTGTTGGCCACGAGGGAAGAAAAGCTCATTCCTTCCCAGTGGAAAGGCAGCTGGGTCCGAGTACACCCCGAGCTGGTACACCCAGCACCCTCCAGCCCCGTCTGGTCCCTGCCCCATCCAAACTGCATCGCAGGAGTTGCTCCTCTCCCAAGCCTGCTTTGGTGAAGGTGTGGGTGGGAGAGCTGACAGAGCTTTGCCTCTCAGCCAACTCTCCCACGTCTTTCCCCACCACAGCGTGGCCACGAGCCCACACAACGTGAGGGGTGGTGGCTGCTCGGTGTGCCCTGGCAGGGCAGAGGGACCGCTGGGGCCATCGTCCTCGCCCACAGCCCACCCTGTGCCCTGTGGCCATCCGCCTAGCAGCAGGTGACAAGGACATCCCTGCCTGCCCTTCTTCCGGGGGATCCTGCCCTGTCCTGCCCGCCCAAACTCTGCCCCAGTGTTTGGCCCCAGTTCCTCTCCAAACTGCGCTGGCGAACAAGCCGTGAGAGCCGGAAGGATCTGAAGGCAGCGGGGCGCTCGGAGCCGCCGCAGCCGCGCTGGGCGGTTCAGCCAGCGGGGCAGAGCCTGGCTCTGAATGCTGATCAGCCTCCAGCCCCTTGGCTGAGCGGGCTGGAGTAATAACCATGACAATAGTAATAAAAGCCAGGCCACCAGCAGGTACCGACAGATCCCCCACGGTGCACAGGGGCCGCATTGTGTGTACGAACGTGTCCCGCGGTGGGAACATGCCAGCCGGATGAGACAATCCCCGCGACTGACAACCACGGAGTGTGACCGGCCGTCACATGGGGAAGGGCCGCGGCAGGGAACGCCGCGCTCCTTTATTTCCCCGGGGAGGGTGGCCGAGGGGCAGCCACACTGGCAGGGCTGTTCGCTCCCCCTGGGCCCGGAAGAGCCCTGCGAGAGGGGGGAAGGCTCCATCCCCGACTCTCACCGCGGTCACGGGTCAGGCAGGGCCAAGCACAGCCCCAGCTGCTGTCTCCCGCTGCCGGCGTTCCTTACATAATGGGATCTCAGTGCTCGTGCCCAGCTCCCCGACCAGAGCTCGAAAACAAGTTCATAAACAGGTCCTGCTAATTTCTCCCTCAAGAGAAACGCTGGCGCCCACAGGAATGCCGCCACCAGCAGCCGTCATCACTCTCCCCAAGGACGCTTACTCCGAGTATCGGTCACGTGCTGGAGAGAGCATTAACAGCCCAGATCAACCACATTATCCATGGCACTCAGGACAGCACTCAAGAGCATTGTGGTTTATTTTCTATTTGCACTGCAGAATGATTTACCTTACCTCCACACTAAGGTCCCTTTGGCAAGACCTACCGTGGAGAGCTGGTCTGTCACCCTGAATCCCGGAGCCAGCACAGCCTCTGCCCTGAGCCCAGCCTCCCTACTGCTGGAGCCCGATGGACTCTCCTCGGTGTGGTGAACTGCGGCAGTTTGCCATGGATTCAGCACAGCTGGGCTGGGGAGCACAGCTCTGCCTGGGACAGCCAGCTGCCAAAGGGAGACAGCTCCATAATTGGTGCCTTGATCACCCCCTCCTTGTCCCTGGCTCCATTCTGTTCTGCAGATAGCACAGGGAGGATGGAGGGTTTTGCTGTACCCCCAGCAGCACCAGGCTGCAGCCACCCGGTGTTTTGGCTTTCCCAGGAGGAAAGGTTCACTGGCACCACCATCTGGGCCCTGCACTGAGCCTCAGCACCACAGCAGGCACCAGTGCTTTGGTCAGACACACCAAGGCAAAGACCCCTTCAGGCAGCCTGGACTGCTGCCCCAGGCATTGCAGGAAGGCGCTGAGCAGCCAGAAGAGGCCCAGAGCTTCTTCCAGAGAGTGTGTGGTGAGTCGCCCTGAGTCACGGTGCATCCCCACGTGGTGCTGCCAGCACAGCCCAGCCCAGCCCGCCGGGGCAGGCACCTGCAGATTATGGGGTTTCACTGAAGGATGCCCTAGAAACGGGATGCAGACAAGCCCTGGAAGAGTTCTCAGGAAGATGTGACATGGATCTCCATGACATCTCACCAGGCTCTCCACCTTTCTCCTCCATGGTTCCTGTGCTGCTTCATGCTGCTGGCAGCTCCCCTGCTGTCCTTGCCCCTGCTCCTGTTCCTGCCAGACAGGGTGGGGATGCTGCTCCCTCTGTTCTCTCCTCCCCAGCCTGGAGGAGCAGAGGGTTTGGGCTGTGCTCAGGCAGAGCACAGGATGTTTGTTTGGTTTCCTTGGTTATTACACTGCCTGCTCCAATAATCACATTTTCCTTCTGCCGGTTGGGCCAAGTGCAGCAGAAAGGAAATGTGGAATGGCTGAGGTCAAACACCAGCCTGGGAACAGCTGGGGCCACCAGCCATAGCCTCCCTGTGCCACTTGCTGGTGTGCTATTTTGGGTACCCAGCCCAAAATGAAGTTACCAAGACCAGGGATCCAGCAACAATCTCCTTCAGCAACAGCCCAGGGGCTCCCATCACTCCCTCCCGTGAGCTGGGGACACAGGCACCGGCAGTGAACTGCGCGAGGAATTACAGGAATGAAAATGTTTGTGCAGGCAGAAGCCAAGCTGGCTGTGAGCGGGGGAGTGAGCGGGAGCCTGCGAGCGTGGGCGCGGCTGCATTTAGAGTGACGGTGGTGGCGGGGGTGTGCACAGGCACGGCTCTGCACGAGTAGGGGTGACAGGGTTGCTGGTGCCTTTTATTCCTTATACATCTTTCAGCCCAGAAAGCCTGGAACACCAAGGCCAGCTGTTGACCCTGGGAGCTCCCCTGCTCGTTAGCATTCTCAGCCAGCCCTCTGGTTGGTAGCAGGGAAACTGAAACTTGAACGTGTGCAAAGCACGGCTGATCTCACACCAGCTCCCTTTCCCCCTTGATAGATAATTCCCTTCAGCAGTTGTGGGCACAGTGTATGAGCTCCTCATTTCTGGCTGCCCTGCACCTCAGGGAAGGAATCTGAGGCTCCAGCACAGCAAGTGCTGGTGACGCTCTGGTGTGTAAGATCTATCCACGGTGACTAAACCAATGTGTGCTGGTAAAGCAGAGCAGAAGGGAACTACCAAGCATCCAGCACAGCCATGCAGGGTGAGCTGGGACAGGCAGAAGGGCTCAGACAGCCCTGCCTGGTCCAACTCCGCTCACCTTTCCTCCCCAGCTGACATGGAGCAGGCCCAGAGGAACCTGGATGCAGAGCAGATGCAGCAGCAGCAGATGAAACTACGGGACCGGCAGAAGTTCTTTGAGGAGGTTTTCCAGCATGACGTGGATTTCTTCTTCCCAATGTCCCACCTGCAGATAGAGTACCGGAGACGTACGTGCTGTGGGCACCAGCAGGGGCTGGGGGTGTTCCAGGGGACAGTGACACAGGGGTTGGAGGTTGGTGGGACATCCCCAGCCTAAACAGGACATGCATGCCCTGAACCAAGATGGGACCACACTGGCTGTGTGTGGGTGTACTCACATCCCTTAACTGAAGGCACAGGGGTACCCAGGCTGGTGCCCTGTAGAGTCTGGCTTTGGGCAGGCTGTATTTTGGGGCAGGGACAAGGACTGCAGTCACACAGCAGGGGCTTCCAGAGGGATGTTTTAAAAACCACGATTTTCCTGGGACCTCTTACCAGCAAGTAGAATTCAGTTCCCTGTGGCAAGGCTGGTCTCCCACCTCAGGATCCTGCCTGCACAGAGCTGATGGTGCCCTTTGCCTGGCACTATCACTCACCTTTTCACTGGCCTCTGTCTCTGTAGCCCCCTTAGGCAGCATTTCCTCCATGGAGGTGAACGTGGACATGCTGGAGCAGATGGATGTGCTGGACCTGTCAGACCAGGACACTGTGGATGTATTTCTGGGCTGTGGGACAGAGGAGAGCAGCGTTGCTGGGTCTCTGCCAGGTATGTGCAGTCCCAAACCCTTTGTGGATGAGGCTGGAAGTCCTTCCTGCCCCCAGTGCCCACATTGACTCATCCCTTAGCCCCAGCCACCCTGTGGGCAGATCCATACCCACCCAAAGGCAGACATTGGTGCTGGGTCTGTGAAGCTGGAGGGACCTCATACTGGGCTGTTCCACATCAGTATCCACCTCCATAGCCCAGACATCCAGACCCCTGTAAATACCTTGTGCTGCAGAAGACTGAAGAGCCCAGGCACCTTCCAGAGTCTGTGAGTCAAATTCCCTTGTCCCAAAGCTTCTCTGGAGCAGCCAGTGCCTTGTCACAACTCCCAAGGTCCCCACCATGGTGCAGAGCTCATTGTGCTGAGCAGGAAGGCTGAAGAACCTCTCCACCTCCCAGCCAGACCCCAGGGAGCTGGGCTGGGGTCTGCAGGGAAAGCATGGGATGCCAGCACATTCCTCCCCACTCACACACTGTAGTGAGGTCAAACCAAAAGTCTCCTCGCCTGCTGCAGCCAACAGCCTCACACAGCATGGCTCTGAGCTGTGTTTCAGGCAAGATGGAAGAAGCTCCACTGCCAAAAACGGGGAAGGAATGTGCAGCAACTGCCCTGAGCCAAGCCGGGGGCGTGAGGTGGGGAATGGCTGCAGCAGCCACATGGGGAGCAGTCAGGAATGCACAGCCCACTGGGGAGTGAGTCTTGGAGGGGCCATCCATGAAGCTCAGGCAGCAATAAACCTCCAAAAGCATTTTTCATTCTCATACTGCTCTCTTCTCCAGGGGCAGATGCCAGCCAGTGCCCAGAGGAGATCACCCTGCAAGTGCCCAGCGCAGCCGAGAGCAAGTCTCGCATTTCCTCCACGTCCTCTGCCTCCACGGATCTGAACAGCCTGGACACCAGCGAGGAGGGGGCCGAGACCCCCGTGGTGCAGTCGGATGAGGAGGACCTGCAGGAGGACAGTCCCAAAGAGCAGGTGCTGAGAAGCTAGCAGCCAGCTCTGCCCTGCTCCCAGCCTCCTCCCTACGGACTTGCCGGCCCAGAAGGAAAGCTGCTGGTGCTCAGTAAACCCCGTCCTGGACTGCTGTCCTGCCAGAGGGGAGAGATGGTTTTCCCCTCCTCTCCCTCCATGTGTCCTCCTGGCAGCCAAAGGAGAAGGAAAGGGGTATTGTAAACTCCCAAAATTAACTCTTCAGGCTTTGCTGCTAACACTCCCTGCTTCATCCCCCTGCCCCACAACATGCTCAGCATCCCACAGCCCCACCATTCCCACAAAGCCATCCCTTAGGATCCTGGTTCCCCCTGCCCTACTGACAACGGTTCTGTCCAGACAAGCACTTAACGACAGCACAGAGAGAAATAACACTGGTCTAACCAAGCACTGGGTGTGTGTGTCATTGGGAGAAAACAGCACGGGGGGATGAGGGCTCAGAGTGGATTGCAGTGCAAAGCCAGTGTGCTCATTGTGCCATGCAGGAGCAAATGAAGCCTCCTGCTGCACAGCCCAGGGATGGTTCCTGTGCCCAGGGCAGGACCACATAGCACAGACCTTGGCAGAGAAGGGCTGTTGGTACAGCAGGGCACGATGGTGAGCAGCTCAGGCTCTGCAGAGAGCCAGCACAGACACAGCTGGCCCGAGCAGGGCTGGGGTGCTCGTGACCTGGAACCACCAGCCAGGAGCACCGTGGGGACTTCCCACGCAAAATGGGCTGAGCAGGGAACACCAGCAGCTGCTCCACAGGAGTGAAGGAACCACCAACACGAGGCCACTTCACAGCCCACTGTGCTTGGTCCCTGCAGGCCAGGCCAAGAGGAGGTGGGCACAAAGCTGGCCACAGCCCCCTGGCCACCATCAGTGGCTGCAGGCCAGGAAAGCAGTGTCCCTGCCCCTGCACCAGCACAGCCATGATCACCACGGGGAAAGGAGCCTGGGAGATAAGCAACAGAAGCCAGGGAATGCTCCTCACCCTGGCTGCTTCCCAGGCGGTGTTGAGACATTACTGCTCTCTTCCTGTGTCAACCAACACAGTGGGACCAGCTGGAGTGCTCCGTATCTGAGTGCAGCATAAATGTGTGCATTTGCTTCCTTAAGTTGGGAAATCGATCAAGAAAAAAGGGCCAGGCTTCATGACTTTTCAGGCTGTAGCACAGGGACTTCCCTGCCTAGGTATAGGGTAATTAACAGCTCTGGATGGATGTTTTTACCTTTAATTTGGCTGATCGATTCCAAAATGCATCTAAACCTCTATTACCTACCAGTATCCTGTTGCAAGGAGTTGCCTGGTGTAAAAAACAGAAAAAACAAACCCAAACTAAACCAACAAAATTATGTAAATGTGAATTTTTTTTTTTTTTTTTCTGGGCATGCTGACTTTCTGGTTTTATGTGATGCCACTAATTAGCAAGAGGGGAAAAAAAAAGATATAAAGTAACTCCTTATTCTTGACAAATACCGAATCACACTGTCAGTTCCAAGTCAACATTGCATGAGGACCTTAGATCTGAGCAGGTAAGTGGGTAATCAACACGGTAGAGCAGCTGGTAAGTGACAACCACACGTTGCTGTAATTGTTATGCTCATTTCCTACTGGAGAACATCATCACCACACTGAAATCATCACCGGGAGAACAGGAGATGGTGTGAGCTCCATGGGACCGTCACCGCCGGCGCTGCCTTGCCGTGGCTGCCGTTCCCTCCCCCGGGAATGGCCCCGGGCTGGCGGATGCTGGAAGCGGAGCGCTCCCGCATGGCTCTGCAGCCGGAGATACACGCTGCCCTCCGGAAAGGACACGAGGAGCCAGGGAGAGCTCTTCTCTCAGGGAAAAGCTGAGAAGTGGAAGTCACCGGGGGACAGGCACAGTCCTCGCAGCGTCCTGGGGCACAGCCAAGCCCTGCAGGGAACCACCCAAGCTGAGAGCGCACCAGGGCTTCCCCTGCAGCGCCAATTTCAAAGTGGTGGCAGGGAGCCCTCGCCGAGCCGCTTGACCCCCTCTCAAACCCCCAGAGTTGGCTGCGATCATCCCTGTGGCTCCTTTCCGGCGCAGAATATTCTGCCGCTCTGTGCAAGCGCTGGCGCTCGCTCCTGGGCTGGGGCCGGGCGTAGGCACAGCCAGGCCGGCGCTTCCCCCCGCGGAGGCTCCCGGCTCGCTCGGTTCAGCAGCTCCCGGTGCCAGGCCGGGACAGCCCCGCGGCCCGGGGCGCTGAGCGTCTCCATGGCAGCCCCGGAAGCGGCGCCATTGGCGGCGCGGGCGGAAGCGGAAGCGGCGCGGGGCGGGGCGGGCGGTGGGATGGCGGCGTTGTTGCTGCTGCTGCTGCTGGTGGCGGCAGGGCCCGGGCGGGCGGACGCGGAGCGGGAGCGGCGGGACGCGCTGCGGGAGGAGCTGCTGCTGAGCCCGCTGCCCACAGGCGATGTGGCCGCCACCTTCCAGTTCCGCACGCGCTGGGACGCCGACCTGCAGCGGGGCTCAGGTAGGGCGGGCCCGGCCGGGGCGGACCGCGCCGCTATTGGCTGGCCCGGGGGCGGACCGCACTGCTATTGGCTGGGGCGCGGCGCAGGGGCGGGGCTATCGCGGAGGGACCACGCGACGTGATGGTTTGCATTGACCGATGACGTCAGCGGTGCGAGTGACGTCAGAGGCGGGGGGAGGGGAGCAGGACCGGGCAGATCGAGGCTGTGGGGACGGNTTTGGGCAGGCCGTGGTGTGATGTCAGGGAAAGGGGTCGGGGGATGAGATGGGCAGGGACTAACGCTGCCCACAGTCTCTCACTACAGGCTCTTCCCGAAGGCGCTGGGGCGGCTGGTGGCCGCGCTGGGCGTGCGGGAGCTCCACCTCGCGCTCACCCAGGGCTTCTGGCGCACCCGGTACTGGGGGCAGCCGCCCCTCCAGGCACCCGCTGGCGCTGAGCTCTGGGTCTGGTTCCAGCCCACGGTCACCGAGTAGGTACCCCAGCCGTGGATCTGTCCCTCTGGGTCCCCTCTCTGGCTGCTGCTCCCAGGAGCTCGTCTCTCATGAGGCAGCCATGGTGTGTGAGCAGGTCTTCTGGGTTGAAAAATGTCTGCTGGAAAGAAGAGCCCAGGAGTAGCTCTAAAAAAACCCAGAACATACCCCGTCTGTGCACAGGACAGGATGTGGTGCTGAGGGAAAATCCTTGTTCACTAAAGGGCCCAAGGAATTCCCTTGTGGGCTCTGTGATGACCAAGCCCTTGCTGTGCTAATACAGTGGGGCTATATCTTGACCTCTCATCTGTGACTCACTTCCTTTGACTCCCATCCAATACCTGTCACCGTCTCCCTTAGCACACCACCCCTGTTGAAGCTGCAGCAGCCCTGTGGGGACTCACAGAGCTCTCTCCCCCCTGCAAGTGTCCTGTTCCTTGTCTGCTGGTCGGATCAGCCTTTGGAGCTGCACCAAGGCATTGCTTTGGGTCTCACAGCCCCTTCCCCATTCACACACATCACCTCCTGCATGCTCCCTGCTCCCCTGCCCTCTCTCCTCACATACCAGCTGTGCCCACTGCCATGTCCCTTGGCTGTGTGATGCCTGTGTGTCCCTGCTGTGTGTCACTGCTGTCTCTCAAATTCGATGTGTCAGAATAAAATACCAAGAGAGGTGGGGGGTGCAAGCCCAGCAGTCTCTCTGCACACTCCATGCAGCTTTGGTAACCCTGTGTGGTCACCCCTCTGTATATACTGAATGTTACTGACTTAACACTTGTTGTTTCAAGGATTTGAGCTGCTGAGTAATCTCTGGTGTCTGTTCTCACACAGTGTTGACAAAGCCTGGAAAGAGCTGAGTAACATCCTTTCAGGAATATTCTGTGCTTCTCTCAACTTCATTGACTCAACCAACACAGTGATTCCAACAGCATCCTTCAAACCCCTGGGTTTAGCCAATGGTGAGCCTGACTCTGCCCTCTCACTCTTGCCTCTCACTTTAGTTCTGCCTCGTGCCACTGCCAGCATTCCAGGTGCAGATCCTGCAATGACTCTGGGTCTGGGTGTGTAAAACAGCATCTGTTAACCTCTTCCTGGAAGGATTTCCTCTCCCAACAAACAAGGCGTGGATTTAAACAGAGGAAACCCACAAGTAGTACATGGCAGATGCTCCCAGGCTCTTACCTGTCTCTATGAAAAGTGTTTTACAAAACAGGGAGGACTGCTGGATTTAAAGCACTCACAAAAAAAATCCACTAGGATATATTCTTGACCATTCTTTGCAATCATTGTGAACAGAGTGGGATCTACTTCTGGTGGAGCTCATGGCATTTCAGGCATACTGAGAGGGTGATGGCCTGTAGGGTGCGCTGGGGGTGGAAGAGATGTGCTGCTGTCCCTCATGGCTGCAGCAATACCAGCCTGCTAACCTCCCTGTCCGTGCCCAGGGACGGATCACCATCTCCTGCGTTACGCCGTCCTGCCCCGGGAAGTCGTCTGCACAGAGAACCTCACCCCTTGGAAGAAGCTGCTGCCATGTGGCTCAAAGGTAAAGACAAGTCCTGCTGCCTAACTGGGTCACTCCTGATGGAGCTGGGCTCCCAGCAGCAATGTGGGAGCATGTACTGGGAAGTCCCCTCAGGGCCTTTCTCTCGGTGGGAGCAGAGGACAGGGCAGGGGCTGAGTTTCCCCTTTGTTCCCTGCAGGCTGGGCTCGCTGTGCTGCTGAAGGCCGAGCGCTTGTTCCACAGCAGCTACCACTCACAGGCAGTGCACATCCGCCCCATCTGCAGGGTAAGTGCTGGCCTCAGCTCCCTCCCTGCACACCCCAAGAGAAAATCCAAAGCCATCTTGTCACATTGCAAGTATCACACTGGTGTGCCCACCTGCCCTGTGATGGGTTCACTGTGTCTAACACAACTGTCATCCTGCTTCTCTGGTAACCCCAATGGAAATCTTGCAATCCTGGTGGAGTTCCAGCTCCATCCTGGTGTCCTCTCCCTCTAGAAAGTGTGATCAGAGCCGCTTGTCTCTTTCTTGTCCAGGATGCCTCCTGCCTGGCTGTGTCCTGGGAGCTCAGACAGACCCTCACTGTGGTCTTTGACTTCTTTGCCAGCGGCCAAGGAAAGAAAGGTAAGCTTGGTGACCGTCCTCGAGTGCTCCCAGCCTGCAGCACTTGACCTGCCACCTGACCTTGCTTCCCTCAGACTGGTCCCTCTTTAAGATGTTCTCTCGCACGCTGACTGACACGTGTCCTCTGGCATCGCAGAGCAAAGTCTACGTTGACATTTCCCCTAAGAACAAGGTAAGCTCATGGGCCAGAAAGCATGCCCTGCTCCCACAGTCCTCACCTCCAGCCCCTGCATGGCCAGACCCCTCAGGGGCTAACAAAGGGAGGCGATTTCCTTGCTCTGAGCAGGGCTGAGGGGATGAGCCTGCTGGTGTTAGCAAGAGCACAGAGCTGGCTGTTGGGGCGGAAAGCTCAGGGCTACCTGGAGGGACTTCGCCCAGTGCTGTCAGTTTCTTCAGTTTCTTCTTTTCCTTTCACAGTCCATTTCCTTTCCTCAGGAAAAGGAGCTACTGGAAGTGTCCCCTGCTCCAACATCAGTACACGAAACTATTGTCCAGGGGGACAAGAAGACCTATGCTGTCTACGACCTGCTGAGCCCCTCGCTCTTCAACACATCTCGCAGCCTCAACGTGCAGCTGAAGTGGAAGCGGCCCCAGGACAGCTGTGAGTGAGCAGAGCTTCACTTCATCTGCACCACTGGCCAGGGCTCCAGGGCTGACAATCACCCCACTCGTGTCCTCCCTCTCCCACAGCGGAAATGCCCATTCCCACACTGCACGCCCAGCGTTACGTGGGGGGGTATGGGCTGCAGACCGGGGAGATCTGCACCCTCATCTACAACACTCACCCTTACCGGGCCTTCCCCGTGATCCTGCTGGAGACTGTGCCCTGGTACCTGCGGCTCTACGTGCACACCCTCACCATCATCACCAAAGGGAAGGAAAACAAGCCCAGTAAGTAAACCCCCCGAGCAGCACATGCCACCCGATTCTCTTGGCATGAGCAGCTCATTCGAAAGATGGTTTAGTCCCTCCCTAGGGCCCCAGTGATCACTGGGGAACTGGACAAAAAAAAAACATTTTAGGATGTTTTCCTAGCCCCAAGTTCAGTGCTCACAGCAGATGAGACCATTAAGTCTGTTTTATTTATAAGAGGCACATGGATGGTGTTTCATAGTCCAACAAGGGTTTAAACCAACATGAATTAATTTTTGAAGCACAGGAAGCTCAATTTAAAACTGATGATTGGGTTTTCTTTTGCATTTATACCTTTGCTTATGAATACCTGACGTTTATGGGTCAGTAGCTTTAAAGACAGGTAAATTTAACTTTAACACATGCTTTTTGCTCTGGGTACATCTTCACTTGCCCAGAAAAGACAAGAAAAGTCTCTCAGGACACTGGAAGCAGGATCACCCACCTCATGGCAGATGTCCAGGCAGTGTAAGATTGGACAAGGTCCCCCTGGTGCCATTGCTGAAATCTCTTTGTGGTTAGGTTACATCCACTACCAGCCAGCCCAGGACCGAAGACGGCCTCACCTCTTGGAAATGCTGATCCAGCTGCCAGCCAACTCTGTCACCAAGATCACAATCCAGTTTGAGAGGGCCTTATTGAAGTGGACAGAGTACCCACCTGACCCCAATCACGGCTTTTATGTCGGGTAAGGACATTCCTCAGCTCCTCATCTCTTTCTGGGCTTTGCTTAGGACTTACTGCCAAGGTCTCTGGGGATGTCTTTGCTGTCAGGACTGACAGTGACATGTTCTTCTTGCCCTTAGTTCATCTGTGCTCAGTGCTCTGGTGCCCAGTGTCACTGCAATGAAGAACATGGATGTGGAGCAGAGCCCTCTCTTCACCTCGCTGTGAGTGTGCCTGTGCCTGTGCCTGTGCTGGCTAGTGGGGCTGTGCCACAACCTGCAGGCTGTGGCTGCTCTCATCCTCTCTGGTGGGCATGAAGCACTGGTCCTGTGCAGGCTGACCCTGCCTTTCCTTCTTCCACTCTCCAGGTTTCCTTCCTCGGATGGCTCCAGCTATTTTGTGCGCCTGTACACGGAGCCCCTGCTGGTGAACCTGCCCACACCAGACTTCAGCATGCCCTACAACGTCATCTGCCTCACCTGCACCGTGGTGGCCGTGTGCTACGGCTCCTTCTACAACCTGCTGACCAGAACTTTCCATGTGGAGGAGCCCAGCCGGGGCGGGCTGGCCAAGCGGCTGGCCAACGTCATCCGAAAATTCAGGGGGGTACCCCCACTCTGAGAGGAACCAGGGCAGCCAGCACTGCCTGCAGGGCTCTGTGGGGACACAGAGAGCAGAGCACTGCTGCCTCTTGTCTTGCTGGAAGCAGCTTTTTCTGTTTTGCTGCCTGGATCTCTCTTGGATCCAAAAAGCTGAGAGACCACTTCCATTGCTAAGATGGGAAATGGCTCTAAGCCCATTGACTACTGAACTGCACTGCTATGGGACTGGGAAAAGTAAAAGACTTCTGTTTGGGAGAGGCGTAACTTACATGCCGGGAATGGTGCTGGAAATAAACTTGAGTGTTTTGTACATTTGTGCTGCTTCTGGTTGTTTTTTCTTTCTCCGCTCACAAGCAGAGTTGACCCTCTAAGACTGTGAGCTGCCAAGTCTGTAGCACACTGCTTGGATCAGCTGGGATTTGATGCAGGCAGGACCAGACAAGGGGGTTTAATCTGCAGCAAAGAGAGGGATTCATCTGCTCTAACATCTCACCTTTCACAATTGCCATGTTTCACCTATATGTGTCCTGTCACACTTTGCCACATGGGAGCCAGTTTGCAAATTAATTGTTGGGCACAGTGTATGTCTGCCCCCTCACCAATAGCAAGGGTCTATTTTCTTTCACAGGAAAAAGCTTCTCTTGCTCATAACTTCTATTTGCAGGATTTTGAAACCCTCCACCTGCTCACCCCTATGTCACAGCACAAGATTCTCCTCTGTATCCAGAGTGTCCCTGAGGCTTTGGGGAGCCTTGGCTCAGCAGTCCCCAAATGCTGAGCTGCAGCCAGCCCTGGGCTGGGAGTGCAGGAACACTGGCACCACTGTGCTCCTCAGTTATTTTCTCAAAACACAAATTACCACCCTTTTGTGGTTCACACAGAGCAGCAGGAGGTCAGTGGTGGTGCTGCTTGGCCTCTGACAGTGCTGCTTTCAGGGGTACGCCCTTTCCATCTCAGATGTGGCTTTTGTGATTGGAACAGACACTGCTCACAACCAGCTAAACAAAGGACAGGGAAGGAAGAAATATTCCTCAGAACCAAAGCAGAGTACAGCCAGAGGTCCTTTAAGAGCTTCTGCTGGAACAGAAAGGCCATAAAACCCCATGGCCTCCTGTCCTGCACAGAACAATCTCTTCCCACTGGCCTGAGATTACCTTTCCCTTCCATGCCAGAGATGCTCTTTAGTCTGCAGCTCCTTACAGATCCACTCCACTGGATGGCTCCATGCAGCCTGCAGAGCCTGCTGAAATACGAGTTTTGGATGATCCCTCTCTGTTCCTGCCAGCTAAAAAAGGTGTTCTGGGGCTGGAAGCTCATGCTGCTTCAAGCTACAGCTCTGCCAGCCAGGTTTCAAGTGCAAAATGGAATTTCTTTATAGAGAGCTGGAACTACAACCAGAATCCGAGCGAGCACACAGCTCCCACAGCTGTCTTAGGCATGAGGGTCCACATTACAGTTTGCATAACGATTTGGAGACTTCAAGTTGTGTCAGGTTGGATCCAGGATCAGTCCTGCAGACTGCAGCCAGCAGCATGGGCTGGAGCAGCTGGGAGCAGCCCAGTTCCCCAGATGAAGCCTGCTTGCTGCTGGTGTTAGGTGGGATCCTGAAGTCCCCTGAGTGGTCATGGAGTGCCATGGGAATCATCAGCTGGAATATAATAGTTATTTTTGCAATGAGCCATGAGAGCTGGCATCAGCCAAAGGCTTTAGGGCCATTCCTATGCAGTGCCATAAACCAGGAATTTTAAACACCCCATAAAGAGGTCAGCCCAGAATAATGGCAGAGCAGAGGGAAACTATCCCAGGCTGGATACACGCTGGCCAGCCATTGGGAGAGCAGGTCTTATCATAACCATCAAATGCACAGGCCAGCCAAGCGGAAAACCGTGGGAAATGTGGGTGGCTCTCCAACTGTGGCTGGGTGGGTTTTAAATGGTTGTGAAAATGCAAGATCTTGGTCTTTGGGTTTTTTGTTTTTCCTGGACTCTTTCTTCTTTCCCTTGGGCTCCTTTGGGTTATTCAGTACAGGAGAGACACAGAGCTCCCAGAGGCGAGCCCAGGGGAGGGCTGTGAAGATGGCATCTCTCTTAGGAGTAAAAGCTGAGGGAGCTGGGGCTGCTTAGGCTGGAGGAGAGACAACTGAGAGAGGACCTTATCAATGCCTGTGAGCAGCTGCAGGGAGGGTGTTCTGAGGATGGAGCCAGGCTCTCCCTGGTGGTGCTGAACAGTGGGGATGAGCTAACAAGGACACTGGAAGTTCCACCTGACCATGAAGAATTTTACTGCATGGGTGACTGGAACAGGCTGCCACCGAGCTCGTTCCCTGGAGATATTCCCATGCCCCCTGAACACGATCCAGAGCACTGTGCTCGAAGGGACTCAGTGGAGCAGGGGGGCGGCTGGATGGCCTGCAGTGCCCCCTGCCCAGCCCTACGGGCCTCCGTGGCTCTGTGAGGCAGCACAGCACAAGGTGCAATGGATCGTGCAAACACAATTCAATAATAACCACAGAATATTCTGAGTTGGAAGGGACCCATGAATATCTTCGAGTCCAACTCTCGGCCCTGCACAGGACACCGCAGGAACCCCACCCTGTGCCTGAGAGCGATGTCCAAACGCTTCTGGAACTCAGGCAGGCCTGGTGCTGTGACCGCTGCCCTGGGGAGCCTGTTCCAGTGCCCGACCACCCTCTGGATGAAAATCCTGTTCCTAATATCCAGCCCAACCCTCCCGTAACACAACTTCAGGCCATTCCCTGGGGTCCTGTCACTGGTCACGAGAGCGAAGAGATCGGAGCTGCCCCTCGTGGGGAAGCCGTGAGCAGCGCTGAGGTTTCCCCTCAGTCTCCTCTCCCCCAGGCTGCACAGCCCAAGCGTGGCCCGTTACGAGACCCCGCAAACACAAAAATGGTTTTTGACAAGCCCAGCCGCCGGCCCAGGCCGGCTCCCAGCGCCGCCCGCGCCGTGCGCACGCGCAGCGCGCTCCGCGCAGGCGCAGCACGGGCCGCGCTCCGCTCCCG
>VXBN01005459.1:0-51015 GCA_013397395.1 Sinosuthora webbiana
GCAGGCAGATAATGATAGGACGAGGGAAGGGTTTTTAACTAGAAGAGAGGAGATTTAGATGAGTATGTCCACAAGAAACTGTTCCCTGTGAGGGTGGTGAGGCCCTGGCACAGGCTGCCCAGGGAGGCTGTGACTCCCTCATCCCTGGGTGTGTTCAAGGCCACGCTGGAGCAACCTGGGATAGTGGAAGGTGTCCCTGCTCATAACAGGAGGTGGAAGGAGATCTCTAAGGTTCCTTCATAGCTAAATCCTTCTGTGATTCCATGGTTCTGCCTCTGTAACCCTGGTGGGTTGTGGGTGGAGGTGGCTCCGGGCTCCTGTCACATGATGGGTGGCCTTTGCTGATGAGAGACCGTGAGCTGGCTGGGCCTGAGCCAGGGCTGGAGACAGCTCTGGTGAGTTACAGCCAGCACAATTTGTTGTGATAATGTTGTGTTCCTCCTCTTGCAGGGGTGAACTGAATGTTCCCTGTGCACTGAACAAACCTCGTCTTTCTCTCCCCAGAACACCAACATCAGGTGCTACCGGATCCAGTGCCCAGCCCCGCCCTGTGCCAGCCCCGTCACGGAGCCCCAGCAGTGCTGCCCGCGGTGTCCCGGTAGGTGGGGACAAGGGGGGACAAGGTGGCCTCGGTCCTGCAGGGCGGGGCCTCCCCTGCTGCCACCTGTGGCCATGCAGCGATGCCGGGTCTGGCCCCGGTCACGGAGCTCTGGCGGCCTTTTCCCTCCAAAAACCTCCTTTTGATGGAAAAGGGCTTTCTGCCAGACCACCTTCTGCCCCCCAACCCGAGAGCTTTGTAGGGACAAAATGTCAGTTCACACTTCAGGGGCAAAACAGAGGCTGGCAATTTGTTCTGATCATTTGCCAGCAAAGTGTCTTGGATTAAAGAAAAAAAAAATCTAACTTTTTAAACAACTTCCTTCTCTGCACTGGAGAGTATCTCAGGTCTTAGCCCCAAAACTTTTCCTACCTTACCACTACTGATTGCCTCATTTTACCTCAATATGTTCATTCTCACACCCACAGATTACCTCAAGATTTAGTCCAAAAACTTTCCTTACCTGAGTGCTGGCAGAGTTGGTCAGAAACCATCAGTGATGTAAGAAACTAGGGGGAAAAAAAGGAAAAAAAAAATCATTATTTTCTTTTTTTGCTAATTACCCATGAGACAAGCCCTTTTACCTGACTCCATCTGAATTTGGTGATTGTTACCACCAGGGGAGGGAAAACCCCAAGAATTTTGTGAAGAACCTTGTGAGGTCAGACTTCCAGGCTTTCCCTCTGCTCTGAGCTCCGAGCAGTCGGGACAGCCCCATTCTCCAAAAGCTTTAGGACACTTAATTGCTGCCCTGCCACGCAGCGCCCTGGCCACTCGACAGAGCCCGTGGTGCGCAAAGGGCCGCTGTCCTTTGGGGTGGGCTGCTGGGGCATCAGCTGCCCTGGGAGCAGGCACGGGCTGGCTCCCATCCCGCTCCTCCCTCTTTTCCAGAGGCACCCTCCCCGTCGGGGCTGCGGGCGCCCGCCAGGTCCTGCCAGTACAACGGGACGACGTACCAGCAGGGAGAGATGTTCAGCACCAGCGAGCTCTTCCCCGGCCGCCAGCCCAACCAGTGTGTGCAGTGCAGCTGCTCCGTAAGCCACGGCGGGAGCCGGCCTCCCTCCTCGCCCCAGCAGCCCCCAAACCCCGGAGACTTGGCAGCACCAGCCCCTGGGGGACGCCTTATCGTTGGGATTGGGTTGTCACTGCAGAAGATGGAGGTGGCAGGGGCCAGGTCTGGGTGGCCACACTGGGGCAATGTGGGGTGGGCAGTGGGACACCCCTGTCCTCATGGAGCACCCCAGTGCTCCAGGGCTGTGGCCAGCAGCACCCAGCTGTCCCACCTGCCCCACGGAGGCTTTGTGTGGCAGATGGTCAGTGCAGGGCACAGCCAGGGGCCTTTCTGTCCATGCTGGCTGCAAAGCCAGGGAGCCTGGGGGAGCTCAGGGTGCCTGCAAGGCAGCACGGACATGAGGTGACAGCTCTTGGGATTCAGGGGCTCTTGGGATCCATAGGTTCAGAAAATGGCGTAGGTTGGAAGGGACCTTGAAGCTTTTCTGGTTCCATTCCCAAACCACCTCCCTCTGTCAGGCCAAGAGCACACACACAGGGGTTACATCAGCGGATGCCGGGCAGGGAACTATCTGTGATACTGGAATGGCTGGTCTGAGCCTCTGGGGCATCCACCCAGCTCAGAGCTGGGTGGCAGGAGGAATAACTGACATGTAGAAATTATGCAGCTTTTGAGGCTGGCCCCTCTCTTAGGGACCCCAGCTGGATGGTGGGAAACACCAGGAAGGAGCTCTCCAACCCAGCTGCATGTGCTCGTCCGCCACTGTCCCCAGGAGCCCGTGGAGCTCCATGTCCCTCCCGGCTGTCACTCAGCCTCTGTTTATTTGTCAGGGCAATGCCTTGGATACAAAGGGGAAAATAAAGGGCTGGCTGTGCAGCCTTCAGTGGGGGGATCTCCCCGGGCTGTGCCTGATGCTGTCAGCTGCTAGAACAGCTGCGTGAACAGCTGGCCTAAGGCTCTTTGAAAACTGCCCCAAGACCAGAGCCTGTGGGATAAATCCTGCTTTTCATGGCACTGGCTCTTTCCAGCCTGGGGCAGGTCACTGCTGTGAGCTGCTGGGCAGAAGAAGGAAGGGAGAGGCAGGCCTGGACTCCCTGAGTGGAGAGCAGGAGTTGGCATGCAGTGACCTCCGCCAGATCCTGTCACCCACCAAACTTCCCTCATCCTCCTCATGCTCCTGGCACAGCAGTTTGGCTTCCTGATGGGAGAAGAGGCAGCTGTGGTTCGGTTTTCCAAGGATATCCTTGGCTGACCTCTTGGTCTTGGTTGATGGGAACTTGTGGATACCCCAGAGAAAATTGCTGCATGGAGAAGATGACCTTGCTGTCGAGGTCTGGCTGCTGAACATCCTTTTTTACCCTTTGGCAAAGCAGCAAAAAACTTATTCCTGCAACAAACCAGTGCAAATCCACTGACTGAGGTGGCACTGGGATGCACAAGGGTCAAGGCTGGCCTCGACCTGTGGTTTTCAGCTTGAATCACTACAGCAGTGGTATTTTCCAAGCTATCCACTCAGGTCTATCCCTGCACGTCTGTGTGCTTGGCTCTGGTGTAATGGAATTAACCACAAGAGAGGGAGGGCAGAGCTTCGATGGGGACCTGAGTCTGGGCTCAGAATCATGCTGGACTCCTCCGGGTCCTTTTCCTGGCAGATGTCAAGGAAAATCTTCTTGTGCCTCTTCACACTGGGGTTGTTCTGCAGAGCTGAAAGGTGTGTGGTGGCCGTTTCGGGTCTGGCAGCACTCATGATGCCCGAGAGGAGGGCACTGCCTGTCCCTTTGTGGGGAAGAGCAGTGCCCTCGGGAGCACGTGCACTGTTCATGGGGCAGCCACTCCAGGAGAGAACACCACCCTGCTGTGCCCTGCAGGATGGACGGTGCAGCAGGGGCAGGACTGCAGCTCTCAGTACGTGCTGGGTGATTGGTGGTACTGGAAGATGGACTATCAGGGGGCTTTTGATCATGGAATCATAAAATCCTGGAATGGTTTGTGTTGGAAGGGACCTTAAAGCTCCTTCAGTCCCACCTGGGCAGGGCCACCTTCCACTATCCCAGGTTGCTCCACGCCCCTTGGACAGTTCCAGGGATGGAGCAGCCACAATTTCTCTGGGCACCCTGAGCCAGGGGCTCCCCACCCTCACTGGGAAGAATTTCTTCTCAATGATTTATGGTAAAACCTGCAGTTCGAAGTGCTGGCAGCCCTACGTGGGGGACATACAGCTCTTTATAACACCGACACTGTGTTTTTTCCTCCTGCCCTCCTAGGAAGGCCAGATTTACTGTGGCTTGGTGACCTGCCCTGAGCTGCTGTGCTCCTCTCCCTTAACTGTGCCGGATTCCTGCTGCCAGGTCTGCAAAGGTAAGGAGCCTGGGACTGAGGGCTGGGAGACCCCAGCTGGTTGCCACCTGACAGCAGGAGCCATTTCAAGCCACTGCAGCAGGATTTTGGAAGCCTGGGCTGTGAATCAGGCTGCTTGTAACCTCTTGGTTGCACCAGGAGCACCGGGAAGCAAAAGCTGAGGGCTTGGATAATATGAATTGCATGTGCAAAGCTCCTGTCTCCCCAGAGTCCCAGGACAGCTGCTTTCACCCACAGGGAGCAAACCTCCATTCAGCCCTGCAGCATCTTCCAGGACAATGTTTTTCCCTTGCAGATGGCTCCTTTGAGAAGTCCACAGAAGAGGAACCCCTGCAGTTAAACAGAGGTGTTGTACGTGACATTTGCATTTTAAAACTGCTTCTTGCTCCTAGCACAGCCCCCTGAGCAGCTCACAGAATGCCCTTGCACACTGTCCTCCACAAAGAGATCACACCCAGCAGCTCTGGGAGGACACTCAGATCCCTGCACAGCAGAACCATGGACACCTGATTTGCAGGTGAATCGTGCCATGCCTAGGTGAATCTAGCTGAGAGATACCAGCCTAGGTGAGAGCTCAGGCCACCAGGGAAAGACTCTTCTGCTCTCCCTCGGCAGCATCTTAGGGCCGTGCTCTAGGGCTGGACCCGGCAGGGTCGGGGAAAGGGTTGTGCTTGATGACCCTGGAGAATTTTTCCAGCCTAAGTGATTCAGATTCTATGATTCTGTGGCATCTCTGGAAGAACAAAAGACCTGCAGGGACTGGAAATCTGGGGCACTTCTCCTCCTGGTTGGCCAGTGTCTGCCAGGTTAAACAGCTGGAGGACATTGTCAGAGCAGACCCAGAGGTGACCAGCAGCCAGGTCTGACCCCTGTCCATAGTCAGGTGCCCAAATCTCTCTCGGGAGGGTTTTTCCTTCAGGATAAGGTGTCTCCTCTCCCCTTGGGCGTCTTGCCTCCCACCAAGAGGGCAGTGCTGGAGCTGGCCACCCCTCTGCCTTCCCCAGGCAGTCTGTATCAGCAGCCCCAGCAAGGAAAAAGTGACTCCATGGGAACCTGCCGAGGGTTCCTTCACTAGGACATTTTGGAGCTGGGCAGCCCATGCCAGCTCTGTGGGATTAGGTCACTTAGCTCCTGGCTCTGCCTTTTCCATACTGCTCCACCACCTATAAAACCTCCAAAATAGACACAAGGGGACCCTTTGTGCTGCGTGTCTTGTCCCAGCACTCTGCTCTTGGAAGCCTGGGATGTTCCTGGGATGTTCCTGGCATTTCAGTCCTGCTGGCTGGCAGCCCCACACCAACTGCCCTGGGGCCTACCAGGTGAGAGGGCAGGATATGGCCCACCCTCACCTTTCTGATCCTGTCTGAGCCACACAGATACCAGCCCTCATTTTCCCATCTAGGAAAGACCAGGCCATTTCCCTGTGTGTTTTAGGGATGTGGGACCTCACATGCTTCTCTGAGGGCATTGGGTTGAGCTTGGGTAGGGAGAGGTGCTGCCCCAGTGAGGGTGACCCACGTGAGGAGGACACCAGTGTGGGGCACTCACACTGACTGCTCAGCACCCCTTGGGTGGTGGCAGCAGCAAGATGGGGAAGGGGCTGGAGCACCAGGAATGGCTGAGGGAGCTGGGAAAGGGGCTCAGCCTGGAGAAAAGGAGGTGCAGGGGGAATCTTCTGTCTCTCCACAACTCCCTGACAGGAGGGTGCAGCCAGGTTGGGGTCAGGCTCTGCTCCCAGGGAACAGGGACAGGAGGAGAGGGAACGGCCTCAAGCTGTGCCAGAGGAGGTTCAGGTTGGATTTAGAGAAGCTTCTTCCCCCAAAGGGTCTATCCAGCACTGGCTCAGCTGCCCAGGGCAGTGGTGAGTCTGCATCCCCTGAGGGATTTAAAAGCTCTGTGGATGTGGCACTTGGGGGACATGGCTTAGTGGTGGCCTTGGTAGTGCTGAGGGAATGACTGGGCTCCATGATCTCAGAGGAATTTTCCAACCTTAACATTTCTGTGATTTATATGGCTTGTGGGTCATTGCTTATCCCTGTGGTCTCTGCCCCTTCCACTCCTGATGGATGGGGTGCAGGACACTGCATGGACTTTTCCAGCATGCTTTGGAGCGGGAACAACTCAACTGCCAGAGTCTGAATCCCCTCTTTTCTCTGGCTGCTCACAGAGACACTCACAAGACCAGTGCCTGGGAGAGGTGGTGGGGAGGAAGCTACCTGGAGCCACCGTGTCCACTGCTCTCAGTTCCTCCCTGGAGTTAATTCCCAGAAGCTTCAAACCCAAGGGAACAGGTGGCACCACTGTGAAGATCGTCTTGAAAGAGAAGCACAAGAAAGGTAAGGGATGGAGAGGCCAGGCAGTCTGCATGTGACTTAAACTGGTTTCTCCAGAGCTTGGAATTCCTCAAGGAATCTGATTCAGCAGCAGGTTTCCACCTTCTGCTGTAAGTCCTTCTCCCCACTCTTCCATAGCCAGCCTCAAGCAGAAATCTCAGTCCTCATGCCCACAGTCTCCTGACTGCACCAATCTACCACTTCCCAAAATGGGTTGGAAGAAGACTAGTCCTTGGATTGTTTTGGAGATGTGGGGCTTGGGAAGGAAGGAGCTCAGCTGGAAGACTCCACATGGACCTTCCAGGACAGTGCCACAGGAGGACAGGATGTTCCTCCTTGTAAGGATGTGCAAGTGCTGGGTCTGACCCAGTGCTGTCCCTGGTGTTCCTCCTGGAGGAGAGAGTAGGCAAGGGAGATGAGGAGGCAAGCCCCTTGATCCAAAGCGGGGAATAACAGGTCCTTTCTCCTCTCGGCCACTCTCCCACCACTGTGCCTTTGGAAGGGCTTTTCCAGTCCTTGGAAATGAGGACCAGGAGGAAATTTTGGGACCTCCAGAAATTTCCATGGAGGAGTCAGCAGGTGGCACTCTTCACTGTGCTTCATTCCTGCGACAGCCTCGGAGGGACCCTGGCCTTCCAGAGGTTGGGAGGCAGGTGAGGTGCTGCCCACACTTGGCCCCGTCCCCGCCGGGGTGGTCAAACCCAGCAGAGCCACCTCCTGGCTCCGTGTGTCCCATGGCACCTCCCGGGTGTGGTGGCTGGGACATCCCAGTGCCCGCCGCTGCCGGATCCGCTGCCAGAGGACCGCGTTCCTCCACTCAGCAGGACCACCCATGGCTGAGGCACTGGAAGGCAGTGACTCCACAGAGCCTTGGCTTAACAAAGAGGAGGATTTATTCCCTCTCCTTTCTCTCTCTCCTCCAGCTTGTGTTTACAATGGGAAGACCTACTCCCATGGGGAAGTGTGGCACCCCGTCTTCCGGCTCTACGGCCTCCTGCCCTGCATCCTCTGCACCTGCAGGGATGGCGTCCAGGACTGCCAGAAGATCACATGCCCGAAGGAGTATCCGTGTGAATATCCAGAAAAAGTAGACGGGAAATGCTGTAAAATATGTCCAGGTAGGTGGGATCCCGCCCGCTCCTGCGGCCGCCTTCCACTTCCTTCCTGAACCTTGGTTTAGAGACCGAGGCTGACAGACGTGTAGGGATTCAGGATGCTGGTGGCTGGAATTCACACCAGGCAAGTTCAGCAGGGCAAGCGCTCATAGAGGAGTTGGCTTGTCTTGGAGGGCAGCAGGACTTTCCCCAGGTAAGGAAGATGCACTGACCCCCAAAAGGTTCCAGCTGTTGGGAGGAGGAAGGCTGGAGAAAGGCCCTTGAGGCAGGACATGCCGAGAGCACTCAGATGGAAGGTGCCCACAGGGCAGGGGACACACGGCCTGCTCTCCAAACGTCCAGGTGGGACAGAAACCAGGGGGTTAAATCGTGGCAGCTCAGGTGTAGGAGTGAGGACACTTCCCAGGAGAGGGGTTGTCTGTGGTACTCATGGTTTGCTGGAATTGGAACCCCCCATCTCTGGAAGTGGAGGTTGACACACAGGCTTTAGGGTAGTCCAGGCAGAACTGGGCTGGGGCTGGGACATGGAAAGGGGCTGGAGCCCCAGGAGGGGCTGAGGGAGCTGGGAAAGGGGCTCAGCCTGGAGAAAAGGAGGCTCAAGGGGGACCTTGTGGCTCTGCACAACTCACCCAGCAGAGCAGGCAAAGGGCACTGCCATGTTTTGGAATGGCTGCAAAGTTGTTTGAGCTGAGCTTTTCAAGTTTTTCCAGCCCCTGACTGGAGAGGTTCTGGGATGGCCTCCCCAGGGGAGCCAAGGGCAGAAGCTCAGCTTGTTTTAATAAGGTTTTTGATATGTTTATGAGCAGGATTTATGATGTGGTGCCTGGTGGGAATGGGATGTGATGACTGAGCAGAACCCTTCCAGTCTTGCATTCCCACTCTAGTGGGTCTCTCTGGTCTAAATCCGACAACTTTCCCTGCTTGGATGTCTTGTCTGCTGCTCAGACTTCATTTTATTTCCAATTAAACACCCTGATGCAGCCAAAATGATTTTGTTCCTGCTCTGCAGTTCTCACAGATAGCGATCACACACGTTGCTCAGCCAAGTTACATCCTTGCCCTTTCCTTCCCTGCTTGGAGGCTTTGCCCAGGTTCTTTTCCCAGGTGCCTTCTGGGACTGTCCTTATCTTCCTCCTTTGTACCCAGTAACTTAGGAACGCCAGGTGATTTTGGTGAAGGGATGCCGATCCCGGGAATTGCTGGGATGTGTTGTTTGGATGGGGGGAGCACTGCTGTGGGCAGAGCTGGTGAGCACGACCTCTGTGCCCCTCCCTGCTCCTCCTCCCCGATGCCGCGGGCGATCGAGTGGCTCCGGTGTGGAGCTCCTTCGTTGTAAAATTCCTGTTGAGTTCCGGGGGTTCCTTTCCTGCTCTGGAGGTGGGGTTTTATTCACGGACTCCATGATCTTAAAGGGCTTTTCCAGCTTTAACAGCTCCCCGTTTCTGTGAATGCCCTGGAGCAGGTGACATTTAAGGCTCTGGGACAGAGGTTTCCCTGCTCCCTGACCCTGCCGTGGGACAGGTGAGGGTGCTGGGGCTGTGCTCATCCCACTGAACTGCAGAACTGGGCACCTGTCCTCTGGTTGCTCAGAGGCTTTGCTTCCCTTTAAATTGGGATTTCCATCCCATCTCAGAGAAGAAGAGCTCAGGGCCACCCCAGAAAGCCTGGGGGAGAGCAGAATCAGGCCTAAAATAACTGTCTTGCTAAAATAAACCCCAGGCGTCTATTTATAGCCAAACTTTCTTTCGAGTAGTGTAAAAAGCTTCAGCATCCAAACTGACTGGGAGAACAAGGCTAAATTCAGCAGAGCTGGGCTCCTCTGCATTCCAAGGACCACAACCAAAGGCAATAAATCTCCTTCCAAAACCACGGGGGATTGATTCTTAATCACTCCAAATACATTAAAAAAGAAGAGGGAAAACTTAGCAGCCCTTCTTTACCAAGAATGCCAAAAAAGTCACGTAGGACCCGGCGTGGGTGTCCCTGTGGTGACACCCCACGTGGGGAGGGTGCTGGGGCTGGTGCTGAGCCCACCTGTGGGGCTGAGCCGGGCACGCTGCCCAGGCAGCCCAGGCTCCCCTGCTGTGGGCTCATCCCCTTGCTCCCCTGATGTTCCTCCCCCAGCAGGAGCGAGGTGGGAAGTGGGGAATCCAGCCCGTGCTTTGTGGCCATCAAGGTCCCCGCAGACAGTATGGGGCATCCAGATGGACAAAACCCCCCTTCCCCATCCCTGCTGGCACAGAGGCTGCTGGGGTCAGGGGGAGGGAAAAACCTGGGGATGAGGAGGTCCACAGGTCCTTCATTAACCTCTCCCTTGCCCCTGCTCCTGGAGCTGGGGATCAGATCATGGGACAGACACAACTCGTGGTACCAAAGCCAATGAGACACCTTTTCCATCACCTGGGTGCTGGGATGCCTCTGAGATCCTTCCTGCCCCTCTTTCCTGACCCCTGTCCTTGTTCTTGCTCAGACACCAGAGTCAAACCCACGGATGAAGTGGCCACCCCCCGGTGCGGCAGGAGCCCCAGCCGTGTCCTGGTGTACACGTTTGTGCCACCGCGCTCCGAGGCCTCCAAGGAGGTCCTCAGGACCATGGCCATCGAGAAGGAGCTGGCAGAAGAGGTGGAAATCTACAACTGGAAGCTGATTAAAGGTGAGCACCATTATGAAAGCAGCCAGCAGAGCAGGAGGTGTGAGTGGAAACCTGATGCTTTCCAAGCTTTGTTCAATTTTTCTGGCTTTTCTCGAGGTGCTCCACCCCTTGCGTGGTGAATCAAAACCTGCTGACAGCAGGCTGGCGTTTCTGACTCCCCCATTTCACACTCTCTTCCTGCATTCCATGCAGACCAGGGGCTGGAAACCACTTTTGGCCCCACTGACCTCACCACGAGCTGCAACACCATCTGGAGGCACAGCACACGGGCAGGCGAGACAAGGGGCCTTGGGGCTGCTCCTCCAAACCTCCCTGCTCTCATGCCAAATGCACACGGAAAACAAACAAAATAATTGTTCTGGTGCCTCTGTGGTTTTGCTTTTGCTCTGTTTTTTACACCCCAGTCCACCTACAGCTTGAAAGCTGCTGCAAAGGCGCACACTTGGGGGATGAATTGTCCCCAGCCCACTTTTCAGAGGGGTGGATTTGGATGCTCTGGAGGTCAAAGCACAGCAAATCCACTGGCAAACAGCACCAATCTCCTGCTGTGTCCCCACACCTTCAGCTTTGCTCCTATGGACCAGAGGAGTCCAGGGACACCCCGTCCAGTAGATATTTGTGCTGTGTTTCTCTGCAGCCCAAGGAAGCATCCCAGTGCCCCATTCCTGAGTTTCCATTGGACACACCCTACCCCAAAAGAGCTGAGCTCTTGAGGTTGGATGTACCTTTTCTGTGGATACAGTGACCCTCGGCCTGCGCCTGCTGGACACGTGCAGCCACTCTGGCCTCCCGGTGTGTCCATGTCCCACATCACTCCCTAGGGAGCCCTCAGCCAGCTGCTGAGACTGGGCACACAGGATAGCAGCCTGAGAAATGACCTCCAGAGGGGGAGCCCTGGTTGCCACCATGTTTCCATCCTGCCCCTGCCATCCTCCCGGGTGCTCCCTCACAATGACACCTTGTAGCCGAGGACAGCTCTGAGCCCGGGCTGTCTGGGCCCCGCCGCTTCCTCCCCTCGCTCCTTGGCACGGGGCAGCACCCAAACCTTCTCGGCACCTTCCGAGGCCAAAAGCTTCACGTCTGCATGGAGCTCCCCGGCCTGCCAGCCAGGGACAGGGGAGGCCCTTGTCCCTGAGGCCAACACAGCTCTTTTGCTTGGCAGAGTGAACTGTTATTATTGGGAAAGAGCATGAGCTCACTCACATATGGATTCCACCTCTCCATGGTCCATCACTGCACCAACAGAGCAGCGTGTGTGGAGTAAAGAGGCTGCAAGTCACACCTGGACCTTGTCCATCTGCCTTTGTATGGGCTCACGATACCTACGTGGCCTCATCTATTTCTGGGCCAGGATGGTTTCCTCCACCAGGCAGGAGCTGGGAGGAGAAACCAGCACCAACTCCCAGCCAAAGGTTTTACCCAGCTGGCTGGTGGCGCACACCTGGCCTCCAGAAGAGTTGCAGTGAGGGCTTCCCCATCTTTTTAGGGGTCTGAACATCACCAGCAGGTTTGAAAATTGGCTTTCTGATGTTTTTGACCCACTGTCCTCTCGCTACAGGCCCTGTTAGGAAGTACATCCCCATCTTTCATACAAACCCCCCTTCAAGCACCAAGAAAGGTGGTAGGTGCCCCACAGCCCCAGCAGCTCGCTCCCCCTCGTCCCCAACGCCGCCAGGAAAGCTCCTGCCTGTTGGCTGGGGTGTGCCTGCCAGGAAATGGCATTGCCCTGTGCCAGCTCCATCCATCCTGCCTCTCTGCTGGTGAACTGTCCTTACTTGTGCTGTCCTGAGTGCTGCTGGAGCGTGGCCTGCGTTCCTCCAGGGCTCCCCAGCTCCTGGCATGTGTCAGGAGTGACCATCCCGGGGCCAAAGGTCCCAGCCAGCTCTCTGAGAGCTCTCGGGGAGCACTGTCTAGGCCGGCTGATTAAAAGATGTTTATCTCTTGTAGGTCTTGTTTAAAATATCCTCTTGGTTACTAATGTGCTGGAGAGTGCTTCATCAGCCCCGGGGACTGTAAGCACACCCTCCTGCTCCTTTCTAAGTATAGACCAGAGGAATTTATTGAACACTTGTGCCTTTCTTGCGTCAATGACAGTTTTATTGTCTCCATCCAGCATCTTCTTGAGTTACTGGTAGGACTTCTTTACCCAACCCACAGAAAGGACTAATTAATAGTTCAAATATGCATCTATTTCTCTCTATGCTCTTGACTTCCTGTACTAATTTTCCACAGCTGATAACATCTCATTTATATGGATTGTGAGGCGGTTCCCCTTCACTACATACTCTTTTTATGTGTAACTGCTGCTGGGAATCAGGAAAAGTCTCCTAACCAAATAAGGGGGACCACGTTGCCTCTCACATCTGCTGGCAGCAAGGGGCTGGATGCTCTGGGATGAGAGGTGGGGAAGGATATTCCAGGCATACCTGCCTGGTTTGTCATGCCTTGCAGGAGAACGGGAATATCACGACCCCTAATCCCACAGGAAGGTCACTGCCATTGCTACATGCAGGTTCTGGTTTGGGGTCAAACGTCTGAGTCAGGCACGTCCACCGAGGGGACAACGCTGCCAGGGGCAGGAATATCAATCCCTGCTGGGGTCACTCGTGTTTTTTCCTGTCCTGGAGCAATTTCAGTGCTGCTGACGAAGAGATAGAAAACTTGGGTCCCTGGCTGCTTCCAGGGAAGGAAATCATCTGAGCATGGAGGGGTCTCTGCCCTTGGGGGACATAGGTGTTTGAGAGTGAGCAGAGGGGACAGGGATCCCAGCATCCCTTATTTCTTTTAGGGTTTTAGGGGAGCTTGGAACTCCTGCAGGGCAAGATGCTTCCTGGAGCAACAAAATCCTATTGCTTTCCTGCCTCATGGTCAAACATCCTGATTTAACAGGCAGTGACTGTTTTCACAGAACCATAGAATCCTAGAAAGGTTTGGCTTAGGAGGGGGTTTCAAGGCCACCCCATTCCACACCCCTGCTGTGGACAGGACACCTCCCACTGTCCCAGGTTGCTCCAACCTGGCCTGGGACACTTCCAGGGGTCCAGGACAGCCACAGCTTCTCTGGGCACCCTGTGCCAGGGCCTGGCCATCCCCACAGGGAAGGATTTCCTCCCAATATCTAATCTGATACTTAAATGGGATGTCTCCTGGCCTCGGCCAGCCCTGGATTCATTCCTGGCTCCCACCAGGCTCTGGCAGCAGGTCCTGCACCAAACCAGGACCCAGTGTCAGGAGGGGACAGAGAATCCAAAGCCATGGGAGCCTTGAGTTGGGCATTGCAGGATCTGATGCCCTGTGTCCCCCTCTGCAGGAATATTCCATCTGATCCAGACCAAGAAGATCAGCAAACAAGAATTCAAGCAAGAGGCACAAAACTTCAGGCTGATCACCAGGACAAACGAAGGTAGGGAGAGAGAAATCCCACTTCCTCACTCCTCCAGCACTCCCTGCCCCAACCAACCTCCTGATTTCCTGCTCTGCTCCGGCCATTCCAACGGGGCTGTGTAAATCCCGGCGTGGCGGGGGGAGCTGAACCACAGGGAAAACACTTGTGCAAGTGTGGCTGGGCTGGGGCTGACCTGCCTTCACACCCATACGCAACACTCCTGATTAACAGCCCCATTTTCGCTTTGTGGTATTGGAAAGGGCAGCCAGCTTTCTAAAAGTGGAGGCACTCTTGTGAAATCCAGGGGTTTTGTCTCTCCAGAGCCCGTAAAACTGTTTGATTTTTATATCTAATCCATCTGGTGCTCCTGGGAGCACGGGGGGAGGAAAAAAAAAAAAAGAATGGTGCAAGGGATTAGCAAATAAGTAAACTGTTGAAATGCTTTTACAAATCGCTCTGGATGTTCCGGGATGTGCGTAAACACGACAAAGAGCAGGAATGCCGGTGCACACACGCTGGGAGTGCCTGTGTGGAGTGAGACTGCCAAGCTGTTTCCTGCCGGCTCCCTCCTCGCCCGGCCGGGGTGGGGCTCAGTGGGACGGGTCGGGATCAGAGCCCTGCCCCGTGGGACACGGGGACAGTCGGGCAGCGCTGTCAGCACTCCCAGAGCCCCAGGCAGGCTGGGGCTTGTTTCCACCCCAATCCATTCGGGATCTTTCGGCCAAACCCTGGGGATTTTCCAGTCCCTGCTCCCGGGCTGGGGCTTCACACCCTGGTGGAGTCCCTGGCACAGTTCTTGCCAGAGTTCTCCTTCTCCTAGCCTCAGTTTCCCCTGACAAACAGCCCTGTTGTGAAACCATCCCAGTGCTGTGGCCGCGAGTTCTAGGAAAGCTCTGCCCCACCATTTCCTCAGAGCAGAAGATTAATTCAGCCACAAAGTGCTCCCTCCGCCCCCGGGGTGAGGACACCGGGGCTGCATAATCCTTGCTGGGATTGCCCTGAGGGAAGGGAACACCTGGAGGGAAAGCACCTCTGGCCACCTCCTGCACATCTGGGGATTCTTTTGGGGAGCCAGGAGAGGGATTGGAACCCTTTGTCCTGGTCTGGGGGGCGGTTCACAGCTCCACACTCGATTTACTGGGAGTCTGCTGCTCCTTGGGGGATTCAGAGGGATTCCTTCTTCTGCAGCAGGATTTTCCCCTACCATGGGCTGCTGAATGAAGGCCCGAGGCTGAGGCAGCAGCAGAAAATGCATATAAATGGGAGGGGGTTGAGCAACCCACCCCAAAAAAGTGGGGCTGACAGGAGGGAGGAGAGAACCATGCCTGCCCATTGCCCATGAAAATGAAATTTTGGCTTTCTGAGGTTGAGGCAGAGGACACATAAAATGCTTTTTCCCCCGAGAGGGACAAAGTCAGGCAAATCCGGGACACACCAGGGAGAGGACACGGACCCAACACCGCCCTTTACAGAGGTGGAGAGGGAGATTTATCCCTGTTCCGGCGTGAGCCCCTTTTTCTTTCAGGCTGTGCCGGTGTGCCCGTGTCCCTGCAGGCCCCCAGGTGAGGGGATTCCCTCACGGCACCCCTGAGCCCACGCCTGTGTGGTTACCATGTTGTGCGCCCCTGTTATGGGTTTGGAAAGGCTGCTACAGTTATTGTCATCACCGATACTAATGCCTGAGGAACTGTCTGGGGTTTCCCAGAAGGCTTTGGTTGGTTAATTAAACAAGAGGGCAGAGCTGTGGGGTTTGGTTTATCACTGTAAAGTGTTTAAGGCTCACCGAAGGGCCCGTGGGAGCGGCACAGCTGCAGGCCGGACGCGGGACTCCGCTGAGGGCGACGGGCGGCGGGCACTGAGGGGACAGGCACGTGAGGGACAGGTGGAAGGGAGATTGTGATTGGCTGAAGGGACGCGCGGGCAGCGTACAAGCAGAAAGGTGATTGGCTGGAGGGACGCGCGGGCAGCGTACAAGCAGAAAAGTGATTGGCTGGAGGGACGCGCGGGCAGATTACAAGCAGAAAGGTGATTGGCTGGAGGGACGCGCGGGCAGCGTAAAAGCAGAAAGGTGATTGGCTGGAGGGACGCGCGGGCAGCGAATGAGCAGAATGGTGATTGGCTGGAGGGACACGAGGACAGCAGCACTGCAGCTGGGCCAGCCAATGGGTGCCCTTTCTCTTTAGCTGTGTTAGGCCTCGGTTTGGTCTCAGTTATGTCCGGTACCGATTAAAGGTACAAAAAGGGCGCGATTTCTACAATAAACCAACCTCCTTCGGGTGCACGAGGGGCTCCGCGTCACCTTGTTCCCCATTGCTACGGAAGCGTTTTCCAGAAAAAGCCTTGTAAGCGCCATTGATTGTGCCATCGATTGCATTGCAAGGGCAAGAGCCCCTCCAAGCACCACTCTAATCCCAGGACTCCAAACCCTTGGGCTGGGATCACTGATGGGCTGCTCTGGGCACGGCCGGTGTTGAGGGCAGACCTCGCCCACAGCGAGGTCCTTGTGGGTGCTCCAGTGCCGAGGGTGCTACGCGAGGGGAATTGTGCTTTCCTGCTCCGAGGTCGTTGCTAATGTGTGCCTGTCTTTGCTCATCCAGGTCACTGGAACATCTTCCGAGCCCAGACGCCGGAGCTGAGGATGACAGAAAGCCCAGAGAAGGAAACAAAGAACTTGTAAAGCAAAGAACTTTTCCCCAACTATTGATTTATCTACACACAGACACACATACCCATATATATGAACTCCAGAGCCGCGTTATTAAATAGACTGGCACTGCAATACAGGTTACACTAGTGGGAATTCCAGCAACTCCAGAGAACGATGCCAATCCATCGCAGCCACAGCCGTGTAGGTGCCTCCCTCCAGCGGGAGGGTGAGGAGGTCGGCCATCACCTCCTGCTGTCCCACAGACGTTGGATGAGCAGAGGGAGGAGGGAGAGGCGGCGGAGGGGTGAGCCCTGGTGCGACACGAGGAGGTGGGAGCCATCCCGGACACGCCAGGAGCATCAGGAGCACACAGCAAGGCAGGACGTGACTGTCCCTCTTACCAGCTGGAAAGATGACGTGCAGAGGAAGAGAAATCATCCCTCTTCCTTTCCTTGGAGCCCCTGGGATCTGCAGAGGGGTTTCTTGGGCTGAGTGCCCTCCCAGGGGTGTTTTGTGAAAAATCTCCTCTCCTCCAGCTGGGACGATTCTTTTCCCTTCTTTGCAGGTGAAAATGTAGGTTTTGGGAGGTCCCACCTGCTGGCAGGGTCTGAGACCCTGAGCACTGCACTAAGGTCGCTACTCAGCATTTACTGTGCTATGTATTTATATCTATCCTATATAATATCTACGGGGCTGTATTCACAGGAGGGGCGTCTCCCAAAGGGCAAACAGGATCATTTTGGCAGCGTGGGGAGGAGGGCGTGCAGCACCATCACCTTCCCCCTGTCTGGAAACAGCTTTGGGGGATTTTCAGGTTGTTTTGGTACATGTATTTATCCCTGGATTCTTGTTTTATTCTGTTTTGATAAATCTATTTATTTGGAGATCCAACTCTGTCTGACAAATCTGATTAAAACGTCTTCTTGATTCAGCTTCCTGTGCTGGTTCTCCTTTCCCTGTAGGGGCTGTGTTAGTGCTTGGGGGCCCTGGTGGGGTCTGGTTCCCTTGCACTCACTCGGGCAACATCCTCAGGGTTTGGATGCAGAGAAATCCCACAGATGCTTTGCTCATCCATGGGGGATCATCCCTTCCCATTTGCTTGTGGTCTGCTCGTGGCTCTGGGCTGAACACAGAGCTTGGGGCTTGGGCCCTGAGCTGGCACTGCTCACCAGGGCCGCACCATGGGGCTGAGCTGCCTAAGTTTATCCAGGAACTAAAACATCCCTGTGAGGCTTTGAGCCTTAGGGGGCTCCCCATGGCACCAGGGGAAGGGAGAGGGGCCAAGCCTCCTCCTTGCCCCACGGCCGCCTGCATGGCTGTAGCTGCGTGTGGGCAGGGAGGATGCTGCCAGTCCTCGGGCAGAGCCTGACCCCTCACTTGTCAGCCTGATTAGCTGGCCCTTGTGCGATCTACTTGGGGCTGAGCCGAGGGCCAATTTGTGCTCATTTACCTGAAGTGGAGGCCTTTGGAATGAACCTGCTCCTGTGGGTTCATAGGGGAGGCTGGGAGGAAACCAGCACGAATTCTGCACTGCCTGGTCCAGGGGAGGTTTCCCGCAGGTATCTACAGAGTGCTGAGCCCACACAGGCTGTTCTGGCACCATGGACGCTAAGCCCAGGCACAGACAGACCTCTTGGGTGCAGCCCAGCTGAGTGCCTCACAGAGAACCCCGCTGCCATGTCCAGGAGGGTGGTGGGTGCTGCTGGGTGCTCCGTGGCCAGGAGAAACCCTTTGGTGAGCAGTAACAGAGGAACCTGCACGGGGCCGGTCCCTTCTCCCAGGGAACAAGTGGCAGGACAAGAGGAAATGCCCTCAAGTTGCACCAGAGGAGGTTCAGGTTGGATATCAGGGGAAATTCCTTCCCCCAGAGGGTCTGTCCAGCCTTGGCACTGCTGCCCAGGGCAGTGATGGAGTCCCCATCCCTGGGGGGATTTAAAGCTGTGTGGATGTGGCACCTGGGGACACGGGCCAGTGGTGGCTTTGCAGTGCAGGGGAATGGCCCTCCCTGCGTGAGGCAGAGGGCTTTCCCAATCCAGACAATTCAGTCACTCCTTGATTCCATGGATGTGGTCCTTGACATCCCTCCCTGAGTAATCCCTGCCCAGAGTGTGGTACATCGTACTTGCAGAGAGCACCACGTGTGTGCAGTGACCACAGAGCTGCCTCGCCCCGGTTTCCAAAAACTCCTGCAGTGTGATGTGGCTTTTCCATCCTCCCCTGACACCCCCAGAGCAGAGGGGCATGGTGGGGGGGAAAGGCACCAGCTTCCCCCTGGCTTACGGCTGTCAGAGACTTCCATGTCCCCAGGACTGTGCAGGACCGTCCTGCCGGGGCGCTGGGGACACGCCCAGGGGCCACACGGGCTCTGTCACAGCCCTGCCGGGGACACGGGGCTGTGGCGGGGCACAGGGACAGGCTGTGGGCCGGTGGAGCTGTGGGCAGGGAGCACTCCCTGCCGCGGTGTCGGTGACTCCCAGTGGTGCCCAGCCTTCCCGGGAGCCAGCCGAGAGGCCGCTCTCCCCGCGGGGCACCTCCGGGATTAACCCCTGTAATGGGATCAGCAGCCCCGGGGCAGGAGCCAGCGCCTCGCCCTCGGTGGCCTCGCCTTCCTCGCCCTCCTCCTCCTCCTCCCTGCGTGCGCTCCCTGCGCAGGCATCGCCCCGGCGAGACCCCGAGCTGTGAACGCGGGGTTGATTCGGGGGCAGAGCTGCCGGGGCACCTTTCATCTCTCGCTGTTTGCACATCGATGGGCAGGGAGCAGCCTCAGCCTGTGGCTGCAGAGATGGGCACGGGAGCCTGGAATTGTTTGGGTTGGAAAAGACCCTTTCACTCTCTCCAACTCCCTGACAGGAGGGGGCGGCCACTGGGGTCGGGCTCTGCTCCCAGGGAACAGGGACAGGACAAAGGAAACGGGCTTAAGCTGCGCTAAGGGAGTTCGGGTTGGATATTAGGGAAAAGTTCTTCCCCTGAAAAGTTGCCCGGCAGTGGTGAAGTCCCCATTCCTGGAGAGATTTAAAAGCCATGTGGATGTGGCACTTGGGGACGTGGGTCAGTGGTGGCCCTGGCTGTGCTGGGTGCACATTTGGATTTGTTGATCTTAAAAGTCCTCTCCAACCTCAGCGATGCTATGGTTCTCTGGTAAGCTCAGTGATGGGTGGTTTGAGGAAAAACCATCAAATACAGAGAACATTTGGGCACCAGCTCCAGTTTGGGTCCCTAGTACCAGTCAGGCAGGGACTGGGTGGACCTGGTTCAGCTGGAAGATGTGCCAGAAACGTTTCCCCCTTCAGAAATGCTGGAACTGGGACCATGGGAGGGAGGGGTATCCCATCCTTGGAGAAACCCAGCCTTCTCCTGGACACGGCCCTGAACAACCTGATGTAACTTCAAAGTTACCCCTGCTTGGGGACAGCGGTGGGAGCAGGGACCTCCTGGGGTCCCATCCAGCCAGAATTACCCCGTGGCCGTGTGCTCTGGGATGGATGGCAAGCCACCATCAGAAATCTTGGCTCTACCTCTGGGATCTTATTGCTCTTTTACGTCAGAGCCGTGCTATTTCACGCTGTATTATCAGGTCAGTCAAAACACTTCTCCAAACTATATGTCTATATAATTGCCAGCTACACTCACTCCCTTGGCCCCTGCTGCTTTCCATCGCATCGGGTTTTCAGCCACGCAGAGTTTCCCCTTTCACCTTGATGTGCACGGAGCCCCCTTCCCTCGGGGAAGCCAACCCCTCCTGGCTGTGTTTGCCGGAGTCCTGCTCCCGCAGGAGCAGCCAGGAGAGCCTGGTGACAGGCACTGCCCAGCTCGGGGGTCACTGCACCGCCAGGGCTCTGCCAGGGGAAATGCAGCCACACAACAGAGGGTGTGGTGCTGCTCCAAGTGTCCCCTGCAGAGCCCACAGCTCCAGAGATGAATTTTTAGGCATCTCCCAATGAATTGGGATGTATGTTCTCACATCACCTTCCCCCAGCCAAAGGGAGGGATTTCTCCCCAAGAGGAGAGGATTTCCCTTAAAATCTCCCCATGGAGACCCCCATACTGTGCTGAGCAAACGTTTCCCCTGCATCCACTCTCCTCTGCACATCCTTTTCTTTTTGGGGGATGAGAAATGGAGAAACCAGAGGATTGTCCGTGCTGCAGGGCCCACAGGCTGTTCTCGTGCCACCACAGACCTGTCTCCTCTCCAGACTAAACAGTCCTAATATTTCCTGTCTCTTCTCACAGAAATGTGTCTGTAATCACTCTTTTCTCCCGTTCCTTCACCTTTTTGGATGCGGGAGCAGCTCAGGATGTACCTAACCTGGCAGGTTGTCCAAGCCCTGCTGGGGAAACGGGATCGCATTTCCCTGTCTCCCGCTTTGTCAAAGCTTGACACCCCCAGGATCAGGAAACAAAGAAATCCCTGCAGAGAGGAGCTTTGCCAGCGAGTCAGGACTATCCGGACACTGGAAAAAGCCCCTGGCTTCCTGGAAGACGGGTGCTGGGAAAGGGGTGATGAGAAAAGCAGGGAAACCCTTGGAGATGGCAGCTGGAGCCAGAGGAGGGATGGGGGAAACGTGACCGGCATGGCACCAGCGCAGCCCCAGAGGCCCTTTGCTCCAGCAGCATGCCTGGCCTTTGCCCATTCCCAAATGGGGGCTTTCCAGAGGGGAGGTGGGACAGAGCCATGGCACAAAGGAGCTGGTGGATTGTCCCGTGGCTCTCCTGCCCCACGGGATGAGGGAGATCCACTTTTGCCGCCTCTGACTGACCGCCTGGGTGGTTTTTCTTGCTCCCCTATTTTTTGGCCACAGAAGTGTGTGGCTCCAGCAGAGATCCCTGTTTGCACAGGCTGGATAAATCCAAAGGAAAGTGCTTACAAGTCCTTCTCACCAGTGCTGCCAAAAGACCATGATTCAGCGCTGCTTTTTTGGGTAGAAATTAATTAGTTCGGGCCCATCACAATTATCTAACTCAAGGAGCACGACAATAACCCACTGTCTAATGGCTCTTCATGGCCATTTAGCACCATCTGGGTCGTCTGATCAGGGGCTTTGCAAACACTTGAAAATGAAGTAAGAAGGATTGCTTGGCCCAGACACCTCCTTTTGCCTCCCAGCTGCACGGACCATGCAAGTGATCCTGATGGGCCCGTCAGACACAGGGAGAGGGACTGCAGAGCAAACATCAGCCCAGCTCCTCTGAGGCTGGTGTCCCCAGGTGGAAGGTGGTGGCCCTGGAAGGGGCAGGGAAAAAGAGCTTGGCCACCTGTGTTCCACCCTGGACCCGCTCCTCTTCCAGCTTTAGGGGCTGAGTGTGAGTGGGTGAGAACCGACAGCTTCCCCAGCCCCAGGCAGACACGCACACGTCTGTGGAACAGAGCCCCACTCAGGGCTAAACTCCAGGATAACCTCAGCAGTCCAGCCTCCAGGCAAGGGGAACCACAAGGTATTAATCCCACAGGTCCAAAGAGGGACGGACAGGCAGGTCTCCAAAAAAACTTTCTAGATGGGAAATGTAGGCAAGTGTCCCCTGAGCACCACCTGCAGTGCCAGTGTCCATGCAAACAGGCTGAATTTAGGGTGTTTAAACTTTCTTTTTTACCTCACCTGTCTCTACATGTGTTTTCAGCTTGGTGCTGAGTGCTGCGGGCTGCAGTTTTCACAGGAAAACCCGGGAAAGGGCAGTTTTGCTCACTGAGGGCTGCCTGAGGCAGAAGTTTGCAAGCAGGATTTGGCAGGGGGCTGCAGAGGGACCCACGGGGGCTCCTCCAAACCCCGTCAGGCTTCCGGCTCCTGTTGTGCGGCAGGAAGATCGGCACTGAGAAGTGAACGGAAATATGGATCCCCTTCCAAGCTGCTTTTAGCACGTCCTGAGAAGTTGCACAGACACCCGTGCGGGCTCCCGATCCTCCCAAGTGGAGAGAGATCACAGGACTGGTGTGGGATTTCTGGATCAGCCTCACCAAATGCTGACCCAGGCCCCCAAAGAGGCATTTGGTACCTTTGGGAACCTCTTGCCCTGCAGGTCCGATGTAAATTGGGACACACTGGTATCCAAAGAGTTCTGTCCTTCAGGCTGGCAAGGCCACGATTAACTCTAATTCATCCAAAAGGATTTCGAGGAAGGTTTTGCCTTTGAAATGGCAATTTAACCCTTTCTAGCTGGTCATTTCCTCTGTGAGATCATTCTCCCCTGACACAAAAGCTGAGTTTTCCCTCTCTCCCTTGGCCAGGCCCCACATGGGCAGGTTGGGATGGGGATGTCTGGGTTGCCTTGGCTGCTGGCTCGCTCCAAGGGACTTGGTGTGTCCTAGGACAAACAGATGATGGGCTGCATGTGGAGCAGTGGTGAGAGGTGGGACAGGCAGACATAGCTCAGCTCTGGCTCCCTGCTCTTCCCTTTGGAGATTCCAGCAGCAGAGCAGCCTGATCCCTGCAAGGGGCTCCAAGACAAGCTTTGGGTGATGCTCCCCCCAAGCCTGGGGGTCCCTGTTCATGGTGGGGGTGTTCCCTCATCCCCCTGGAGCTCTGCCCCCCAGGGAGCAGCCGTGCTCCCCACACCTGGCCTGGGGAGGAGGGATAACGTCATCCGCAGCTCCTTGGCACAGAAGGGGTTGCAAATTCCCAGCCAGCGGGCCAGAGGAGAGGCCAGCTGGGGGAAAAGTCCTGGGGGAGCCCATAGCCAAGTCTCCCAGCTGGGAATTGGTGGGGAGGGCTCAGGCTCCGCTCCTCGCAGGGCCTGCAGTTTGTTCCCTTTCCTCAAGGTATGGGGAGCGAGGAGGAATCTCTTGCAAGCAAAAACCCCTGGGATTTTCTTCTTCAAACATTGTGGTTAGGGATGGTGAAGTGGGGGATGACCATGGAAGACCTGTGGGAAATGATATCCTGCTGATCCTACGGGATGGACTCTGAGCATTCTTCTCTCCCATGTCCTCCTCCTTTTTCCCCTCTCCTTCTTTGTTTCAGGTTTAGACATCCTGGAGCTTTTTGAGAGGCCCAACAGAGCAGGTCTGGCCATGGCACTGCCCAGACTAAGGGAGGGGAGTGTGGGCGAGGAGATGCCCCTTCCTCGGGGTGCGCCCCGGGGAATTCCCTAAAGGGAGTGCAGTGCCCCAGCTCCAGCGTCCCCCGGCGGGTGTGGGCCCCCCGTTTGGCCCCGTTCGCAGCGAGGGCGGGGCCGCTCTTTCGCCGCTGGACCTGCGGCGACATCCCGAGACAATCCCTGTCACCTCGGGCCTTGGCACTGAGCCACACCCTCTGCGGATCCCCGGGGACATCCCGTGCACCTCAGGGGACCCGCCGGTCCCGGGATCCCCCAGCAGCCACGGGTCTCCAGACTGCGGGGACCAGTCCCCAGGCACGTCCCTGTCACCGGGGACCACACGATGGTCCCTCGGCTGAGCCCTGCCGCCCTGAGCTCCAGCTGCCCCTTGTGCTGCAGGGCGGGGTGACACCCCAGCAGTGGCCGTGGGGCTGAGCAGTCCCTGCGGGGCACGGTGACACCCCAGCAGTGGCCGTGGGGCTGAGCAGTCCCTGCAGCCCTGGCAGAGCAGCCGGTAGCCGGGAACCTGCGCCAGGACCAGAAGCCGGTTCCATACAGTCAGGGAATATAATAAAATTAAAGCTCATTAAGCACTTAGAAAAGGGTTTGCATTGAGGGGGAGTGGGCGGGGGGGCCGGGGGGCCGTGCATCTCAATACTGGGCTATTTAGAAGGGAGAATTTAATAACGGAGGGGGGGTTGGTTTTTATGGCAATAGATTTATTCCACCTGGGCTAAGAAATACATTCCACATCTGCCGAGCCGTGTAACCAGACTCTAATTAAAATCGTGTGCCAAGCGAGGGCCTGGCTGTAAAGCACAAAGCTGGCTTTTAGAGCGGCTGGGAAGCGCGGCCAGGCGGCCCGGGGGCGGCGGTGGCCCGCAGGACGGGCACGGGGCTGGCGGCAGCGCCGGGCCACCGCTCACCGGCCCCGCGCCGGGCTACGAGGGGTGCCGGAGGGGGGATTCCGCGTGTCTGCAGGGACCCCGGGACACAGCGACACCCACGGGGACAGGGTGATGTCCCTGGGTGTGCCGTGACCCCGAGGACGAGGTGGTGGCTGAGCACAGCGATGGTGACACCCACGCGTGGGACAGACCACGGGATGGCTGATGTCCACGCAGAGGCAGTGCACGGGGATTGGAGACATCCACGTGTGTAGGGACGGCGTGACATCGCCGTGTGTCTGCAGTGACAACAGGGAGAGGGTGACATGCCCCTTTCCACAGCGGCCGTGAAGAAAGGGTGACACCGACGCACTCCATGGGGACGGGGTGACACCCACGCACCTGTGAGGAGCCGGGGATGGGGTGGCACCGCTGCTCTGCGACACGGGACAGGGTGATGCCCGCAGCGACGCCCACACACCGCGGAGTGACCGTGGGACGGGCGGTGCCCACCCATGGGCGCTGCCGGCGGCAGGTGACAGACGGTGTCACACCGGCGACAGCCGTGTCCCCGCGGCTGCAGGGACGGGGCTGAAAGGGCGCCCTGTGGGCCCCGCCGGGGACACCCGCGCTGGGGTTTTACAGCCCCGCGGGTCGGGCCCAAAACGTCCCGAACAAACAGCGGCTGTGTCTCGGTTTAACAGCCCGGCCCTCAGACAGCGGCAGCAGCGCCAGTTCTGATGGAGAAACTAATGAAACCTTCGAAATAGTTTGTACGGGAGTAGTGAAGTGAGAAAAAAACCCCAGAGCGCTCGCTGCCAAGGAAAATACACTTACCTAGTAAAGCATGAGTAATAAGTGGCGTTTTTTACAGTGTGAAGATATAACTTTTCATGAAAATACCAAATAAGGCTCCGTGCGAAAAGTGGCCGGCCTTTCTAGTTGCTTTTTTTCTTCCCTTCTCTTTCTTCCCTTTCTTTTCGTTCTCAAGGCACACGTGTGTTTTCCCCAGTGCCCCTTTTGCAGGAGCCTGTTTACGGGGCCGCCTTCCCGCCACCCCCGGCGCGGCCCGGCTCGGGTTCCGTCGCCCTGAGATGAAATGAGAAGGGAATGGAAAAACAGGAGCTGCTGTTCCGCGAGACTTTCTATTTTTAAAAGGTTAAAAATATCTATTTTCAGACACCAGCCCAGGAAGCGCTGGGGTGAAGCGACGCGGCGGGACGGGAGGAGTAAACAACGCCGGGACGTGCCGGGCGGCTCGGGAGCCGCGGCTCCGGGGATGCTCCTGGGGACGGGGACAGCGAGGGACAGCCAGCCGGGGACGTGGCCACAGGGAGAGGAGGGATTGCGTAAGGCTGCAGGGCTCCGCGCCCGGGGGATGCTCAGCCCCAAGGGAAGGAGGTCCACATCCAGGGGGATGCCCGGCCCCAAGGTGGGATGCTCAGCTCCTGGGGCGGATGCTTAGCACCCAGGCAGGACGGCTTATCTTCCCCAGCATCACAGCCCTCGTGCCCCCGTGGGATGGGATGCTTAACTACCGCACACTGATGCTTAACTACCCACACTCCACCGCAGGAGTGGAATGTGGTACCCACTGTGGAAGGACGTGGAAAAGCCATCTCCAAAATCCCACGGGTGCTTTCCCACCCTTGGTGTTGCAGCTCCGCTGCTTGCCCAGGCCAAGGCCGTGGTGATGCTCCTGGGCTGGCACTGGCCGTGCCCTCGTGCTCATCCCTTGGCTCCACCTGGGCAGGAGCACCCACAGCTCCTGTGCACCACATTCCCCAGACAGGGAGGGTCAGGCAGCGCTCCAGGCTGGGGCAGAGGGGCCGGAATGCTGGAAAAGGTCCTGGGGGTGCCAGTGCCTGAGGCTGGACAGGAACCCAGGTGAGCCCAGGTGAGCAAGAGGCCACTGGCCCTGGGCTGTGCTGGGCACCTCCAGTGCTGGGGCAGCTCTGGGCCCCTCCTGACAAGAGACCCGGAGGGGCTGGAGTGTGTCCAGGGAAGGGAACAGGGCTGGGAAGGGTCTGGAGAGGCTGAGGGAGCTGGGAAAGGGGCTCAGCCTGGAGAAAAGGAGGCTTAGGGGGGACCTTGTGGCTCTGCACAAGTCCCTGGCAGGAGGGGACAGCTGGGGGGTCAGGCTGTGCTCCCAGGGAACAGGGACAGGAGGAGAGGGAACGGCCTCAGGCTGGGCCAGGGGAGGCTCAGCTTGGACATCAACAGGAATTTCTCCATGGAAAGGGTGCTCAGGCCTTGGCAGGGGCTGCCCAGGGAGGTTTGGAGTGCCCATCCCTGGAGGTGTCCAAGGAAGGCCTGGATGTGGCACTCAGTGCTCTGGGCTGGGGACAAGGTGGGCATCAGGCACAGCGTGGACTCGATGGCCTTGGAGGAGTTTCCCAACACACTGGACTGTGATTCCCTGATCCCTGCACTGAGGCACGGCCCTGGCAGGTCCCGCTGCCCCTCGGAATGGCTGAGCTGCCTTTTGCTTCCTTATAAGGCCCTGCTGTTCCCTGCTCCGGTGTCTGCGGCCGCGCTGGCACGGCCTGTTGGGAGGGCAGAACAATTCCCAGCAGGCTGCCGGGACACCCTCCTGCCCAGCCCAGTTACCCTCCGGCAGCGCCAGCGGCGCTTCTGCCACAGCAATGACACTACTGCCCGATGCCCGAGCGGGAAGAGCGGGACAGCTCCTCCGGAGCAGGCCCTGCCCTGTGGGAAGGAGGGTTATAAACCAGCCCAGCTGTCTCCTGAACAAGGGATGGGGCTTTTGCATCCCTCAGAGCAGCACCTCCAGCCCCCTCCCAGGGGCTGCTGCCTCAGGAGCACCTTGTCCAGCCAGAGCCCAGTGCAGCAATAGCTCTAGCCTGGGGTGTCTGACCGTGCAACTCCTCAGTGCACCTGGAAAACAAGGATGAAGATTCCTCTGCCTGAAGTAAGGCTGTTAGGAGGAAAGAAACACTATAAACTGCTCTCCATTGAAGGAACCTCTCCCACTGCCACTTCTGAGGGTGTAAATGTGCTGGGAAGGGAGATACAGGAGGAAGAGGAGAGCAGATCCCCCTGGGATTTGGATCTCCAGCCATAAATGACACATGTACAGGTATAAAGACCTCTGCATCTCCAGGAGGAGCCTTTGGACCCTGAGCTCCACCAGTGCCATGTCCCAAGCAGGAGATGTGCTCCATGTTCCCAGAGCCTGGCACCGGGACATTTTCCCCCTCCAGCCCCTGGGTGCCAAAGGAGTGACCCCTTCTCCCTTCTCTCCAGCCCCAATTCCCTGCTCCCAGGCACCGCCTGCGGACACTCCAGCCTCGGCCAAGGGGGCATGCAGGGACCTGAAGCCCCCCTGGGGCTGGCAGCCCATGGAGTGCAGGAGTGGGGAGTATGAGATCATGATGTTTGGAAGTGTGAAGTTCTCCCGGGTCCTGCTCCTGCAGACATTAAGTCATTTTCCTGAGGAAGTGCCGTATGACGTCGATCTGGTTACTNAAACTGCTCTCCATTGAATGAACCTCTCCCACTGCCTCTTCTGAGGGTGTAGATGTGGTGGGAAGGGAGATACAGGAGGAAGAGGAGAGCAGATCCCCCTGGGATTTGGATCTCCAGCCATAAATGACACATGTACAGGTATAAAGACCTCTGCATCTCCAGGAGGAGCCTTTGGACCCTGAGCTCCACCAGTGCCACGTCCCGAGGCAGGAGATGTGCTCCATGTTCCCAGAGCCTGGCACCGGGACATTTTCCCCCTCCAGCCCCTGGGTGCCAAAGGAGTGACCCCTTCTCCCTTCTCTCCAGCCCCAATTCCCTGCTCCCAGGCACCGCCTGCGGACACTCCAGCCTCGGCCAAGGGGGCATGCAGGGACCTGAAGCCCCCCTGGGGCTGGCAGCCCATGGAGTGCAGGAGTGGGGAGTATGAGATCATGATGTTTGGAAGTGTGAAGTTCTCCCGGGTCCTGCTCCTGCAGACATTAAGTCATTTTCCTGAGGAAGTGCCGTATGACGTCGATCTGGTTACTGGAGTCGGGGTGGAGCCGGGAGCTCCGGCGAGACCAGGGCAGAGGTGAGGGGCAGGAGCACCAGGACACCCCGTCCTGTCCCTCTGCCACAGCAATGACACTCCAGGGGTCCAAAGTCAATACAAATCCTGGCATTTCCAGGTTTCAGATGCCCCAAAACACTCCGTTGAAAGCTTCCCCAGCCCTGGTTTTGATGGAAGAAATCTTCACCCACTTCACCAGGGAAATGTCTTTGACTTCCATGCAGTCAAATATCACAGCCCTTGGAAATCAGGATTTGACACACTATTTAATGAGTAGGGACAAATTAAAACAAAACAAACAAAACAAAACTGTTTAAATGGGATTTGTTACTTTTTGTTACTTTTATAAACACCCCCTCAACTCTACCGAGAACAACAGAACCACTACAGCAGGCGGGTTTTTCTCTCAGCAGTTAAAACTTCCTTCACTAAACCAGAATAAAGTTGTTCATTCTCTTCCCAGGCCACAGCACAGGCACAAACCCAGTGATGCTGCTGGGGTGCAGCAGCTCCTCTCCACCAACCACTGAAGACACCAGCCCCAGCTTCATGCATGCTGGGCATCAGCCCCTCTGGGAAATCTTTTCCATCTGTCTACCAGCCTTAGCACCAGCCAAGCAGGAGGCCCAGACCAAGAGCTCCTTCCTGGTTAACAGGATTGCTGTGCTTTATTCCTCTCCCATAACGGGTTCCTCAGGACCATGTGCTGTGACACACTTCCTTCAGCAGGCAGATGATGAGATGGCCAAGGAAAAACTCTTCTCTTGTCTGGTTGATGCCTGTACAAAAACCCTTCAGGCATCCCAACACCTACCAACCCTGCAATGCAGCTGCACTGTTCCCCCATACCTGCCTGGTGTTATCAGCAGTGCCCTCTAATCACCCTTCCCTCTGACTCACTGGCCTCCAAGGCTAAAGATCCAATTCTTTCCCAATAACAGCAAAGCCTTCCCCCAATTACTCCGGAGCCAATTGGGTGGGAAGCCTCAAGGATGTTTTTGCAAAGACAGAACACCAACAGTGTCCCAGTCTATAATTAGGCATCTGAGCAAGTTACAGAGGATACGTTCAAGGAAGAAAAGAGTAAGAGAATTTTATATGCACTGCTTTGTCCAAAAAAAGATTATGAAAGGCAGAGCAAAAACTATTTACCAGTCTTAGGGGGGAAATGAAGTACATTTCATTCAGCTAAAGCTGAAGCAGATGGTCAATATTTGTGTCAGTGCCTGAAGATCTACGTTAGGGCCTCTATCCCACGGGAACATCTGGATCAATCTGAAGAGCTGAGGGTGTACAAAGAGGGGAGGAAAACACCACAACTCCTCTCCAAACTTAGCACCACAGGGGTGATTACAAAAAATCCAATTTCACGTGAACAGATTCAACAGCCTTTCAGGAGCTCCTCAAGATGTTGCTTCTAGCTGGCACTCCCACACCGCTTAGTGAAAGGGACTGAAATTATTGCAGTAACAAATACAAACTTTTCTCCAATACAAAATGTAGTCCAGAGGGCTCCCTTACACAGTGAGCAGGGCACCTTGCGTAACCAGGGGTTGCATGTTGGCCCCCACAAGCAGCAGCAGCTTGCAGGGAGCCACACAAAAAAAGGGAGCAACGCTCCCAAGCTGCCAAGAGGACCGGGAGATAGACCCAGTTCATTTCTTCTGGAAAAAGCCCATGATGGAGACCTGTTTGTTTGCTCTGTTGGCAGGAGCTGCCCCTTTCTTCAGGTTCTTCCTTTCTTCCTTTGGCTCTCTCTTCATGGGCAGCACGGGCTGTTTGTGTGCAGCTGGTGCCTTGGGCTTGGGGAATTCATCCTCGCTGTCCGTGCAGGATTCACTCTCATAAACCTTCTCAGTCACTGGTGGGAAGAAGAGGGAAGGGAGCAGAGGATGATGATGGTTTAGCCATCTATACCAAAGACCTCCTCATCGCAGCCTTCCCCACTGCACTCCTGGAAGGGAACGTTTTGGGTTCAAGGAGCACATGTCAGACACAGGAATTAAGTCCATTGCTCAAGGTTAAGCAGTAGGAAATGGCCTCAAGGTGTCGGGTATTAGGGAAAATTCCTTCCCTAAAAGGGCTGTCCAACCCTGGCACAGCTGCCTGGGGCAGCGGTGGAGTCCCTGTCCCTGCAGGGATTTAAAAGCCATGTGGATGTGGCACTTGGGGCCATGGGCCAGTGCTGCTTTGACAGTGCTGGGGGAACAGATGGAGTTAATGACTTTAGAGGGCTTTTCCCACTGCAGTGATCCTAATTCCTACGGCAAAGGCTGACAAGCAGCCATCAGAAAGTGATGAATCTGAAGGAGATCAGAATCAGTATTTTAGCATTAGACAATGGAACCTCTACTTTATGGCTAAACCCCAGCATTCTGACTTGGGCTGATTTCCACAGGGGCCAAAGCAATCAGATTGCCCAAAAATCCAGGCAAGACAGCCTAGAGACATCCCCAAGCTTCCCTCACCAGCACACTGGACAGTTGGGGAAGAGCAAAGCAGACGTCCCCCATCTCAAGGGGCACAAACCCTTTGGGGCAGCTGCTTTCCACAGAGGTGGCCCAAGAGGGCAAAGACAAAGAATTCCTTTATAAAAATCACCCCAAAGGCGTGTCTGCAATCAGGGACTCTGCCTGAAGGGGATTGCCAGCTCAGTGCTGTCAGCGTCCAGCGGTGGAAAGCCCAGGGATATAAAACAACGCTCACGGAAATTAAACTGGAGTCAGCCCCACTGATGAAAGCCGCCGTCAGATCCCAGCGAATGTTGTTGTATCAGCTTTCCCAGCAGTGCTCTGGGATTCTTCTAGTAAGCCATTTTTCTTTAGCAACTCTATTCTTTTAAACAGATGTCTTAACTTCCCTTCTTCTGGGAAACTGGCTTCACTTGTATTAATGCATCAAATTAAATAAGGTTTCCTACGTCACCAGAGACTGGGAAGAGGAATGCTATGAAATCCTCCTGGGCAGCACTAGCAGAACCTCAAACAGGGACTGCAAACCAAGCAATCTCCCTTCAGAGGCAACAGGCTTTTCAGGGAGCAGCTTCCACATACTACTGGGTGAACTTAAAAACCTTATCCAGTTGTCAGCCCTGTCAGGAACCACTGGGAACTCCTGAAGCATGCAGTTAACCCCCTCCAGCTGCAGTAACACAGCTTAGATCAACCTTCTTTGGCTACAATCTCAGCTGAACCTCAGAAGTCTGTATTTGCAGCACCTATGGGTACACAGACACAGTTACTGATGCCCCACTCACAGCCAGACTCTCTAAATCAGAGTGGCTCAAATGATGGCAGCTCTAAAATGCTGTAACACGAATTTCCCTCCAATGCACATGTGGATATTCCAATCTCCAAGGCCATGTGTGCCCTTTGAAGCTTTAGAAAGTGCACAAGCTTAAACCTCAACAATTCCCCTTTACTAGAGAGACTAAGAGCAGGCCCTCAATCCATGGATTTCTGTTGATGCCTAGGAATGTGTCTTGTGCTTAACTCCACACACACTTTAATTGCTCAATTTCCCTCAGGGCTAATCCCTAAATTACTTTTGCTTTTTGACACCAATTCCTTGCTATTGCAGCTATTGTGAAAACCATCAGTTAAAATTGTGGAGAAACATGAAGTACAGCCCCATTCTAATGTTAGGATTTAACATCTCTTAAAACCTAGCGTTGGTTTAAATATAAAAAGACAGCAGGAGAGGGGAAAAAGACCCTGTATTTCAAAGAATAACTAAAATTGACATTATCCTCGGAGATTTGCAAGTTATTTAGCCTTTGGATTATTAGGCCTGTGCATGGAAAGGGTGGGGAATAGAAGGGAGGAGAGAAACTGGACAATAACCAGACAGCAAGTCCTGCACAACAGGCTGGAGGGTTTGTAGCAGAGAAAGCAGCATCTCCTCCCTACTCAGTTCCTCAGTATCCCAGCTCCCTCCCTCTCTCCATCCCACAGGATCTGTCTCCCAAGGACACAACAGGGCCTTGCATTCCCTTTTCACAAAATGGATTTCAGCTGTAAAACCAGGAGTCTGGATTTTCCAAGGGACTATGAAACCCTGTGGGGGTGAAGAGCAGAGAAAGAAAGGCAATTTTCCCAGCTGAGCCTGGAAGAGGCAGTCCTGCCCTCTGGACACAGAGCCTGTACAAATCAACTCCCCATCTGATGCTGTTTTGTTCCCTTTTCCTTCCAAGTGTTTTAATGGCTCTATCTGGGATGGGAGAGCAAAACGCCCCACAAGGTAATGAGCCAAAGCCGTCGATAACTCTGTGCAAGTCCAATTCTTGGACAAGAATGAAGTACTTGGGATTTCAGCCCCAGTGCAGCCAGCTGCTGAGAGCTACAGCTTTGTGTTTGTTTAAAGGAGACACAGCAAGTTAATGGGAACCAGAGGATGCAGCTCTGCAGACAGGTGCAAACAGACACAGGCTGAGCCCGGGCCGGGCAGCTCCGGAGCTGGGCCAGGAATGCCCGGGTCTCTCCATGCCCAGCACCACCACAGAGCTGTACAACAGCACCACATCTTCCCCAGCACTGCCTGAGCTCCTCTGGCAGCCCCTCAGCCCAGCCAGGCTGGAGAATGAAAGCATCCCATACAATCGGGCTGACAACAGCATTACAAAAAACACATTCCACGCTCTTAAGGGTTTAAAGCCTCCAAAAAACCCCCAAAACACACCAAAACCCAAACCAACGTATTCTGAAGGTTTGCACCTCTACTTCAATGTCATGAAGGAAATGGAGGAAACAAAGGAAACATGGAGGAAACAATTACAGTGGTGTTACACAGCTTCCTCCAGGTCACGGGAGGAAGCAGAGCCCACTCAGGCTGGAATTCAAAGCCTCTGGTTCTCAGGATTTCTGCAGGGAGGCTCTTCCCTTCTGAAAGCAGAGCCACCCTTATCAGAAACAGAAACCCTGTGAAGTATTTAAGCCCCAACTTATTCCCTGTTTATCTGGGATACTGTAAATTCTTTTAACATATAATCAAGCTCTGGATTTATCCTCAAAGGAAAAAAAAAAAAAAACACAACAGCGTTACCTCAGAATTTATCCCAAGCCCTAAACCTCTTTCTGTACCATCATTAAAAGCCTGCAGCTTTGGAGAGGAGAGTAAATGAAGGTGGCAAACATGACAGCAGGAAGAAAGTGAAAAAAACTGAAGGAAAAATCTGTGAATAATCAAAAAAGGATAAGGATTCAGCTACAGCCCTGACCCCCTACCCAGGCCTCCACCAGAGGTGCAGTCACCTCAGTCTGGGAGCAGGAGCTCCAAGCAGGACAACTATGTGATTTTGTGAACCTCTTTCTAAGCCTGGGAGAGGCTGGCCTGTTAAAATGGCCAATAAAGTGAGTGTAGGGCACAGCCAGTCTTACCCATGCAGCCTTCCTCTTCATCAATGAACATCTTGGATTTCAGCACACGCTTCCGCTTCCTCTTCCTCCCTCCAGCTGAGCCCTGGAGGACATTGCAGTGTGGTGAGAAACCAGGAGTCCATTTCTGGCAGCTCATCACCCTAATCTGCTCTCACCTCTGTGGATGCAGGCTCCAGCTCAGTTTTCAGAGCAGGTACAGGGGGTGGAGATGGAGCTCTCTCCTCCTCGGCTGTGGGGGATGGCGGGACATCTGCCAAGAAGAAGAAGAAGAAGAACACCTAGATGGCACAGGGGCCTAACGCTACACGCTGCGCTTCCCAAAGGAAGGAGAGTGGGATAGGATGGGAGAAGTGCACTGGGGATTTTTGGTAACCCAAAAAAATCTGTTCCACCAAGGGAAACGTTAAAACCAGGCACAGGAACTGGCAGATTTTAGCTATACATTCCACTTACTTGTTAAAAGGAGTGACTGTAATTTGTTTAGAAATTACAAGAGGTGGGGTGTGGTAAAAGAGTTGCTGCTTCACTGGTGGTGTTACACATCCCCAACAATCCATGCTATTAGCCTAAGCCAAGAGTGAAGTGCAGTACACTATCACACATCCTAAAATATGGTTGAGGGACATCTCAAACTTTTATTTGAAAAAAACCAAAAACAAACCAAAAAAACCCACAAAAATCCAAACCACTGCAAAAACTGAAGCTGATTCTCTCTCACTGTTTAACCTCCTTGCTCTCCTCTGTGTTCAACGGACTCCCTTCAATGCCAGGACTGCTCAAACCAGTCAAGGACACCTTCACACATTTGTACGGAGCAAAGTGAGCTCTGGAGCCTCTACCAGCAACGTCAGAGTGAGACAAGCAGGGCTGCAGACCAAGGAGCAAGGCAGGGTCACCCTCCTGTGGGGCTGGCAGGGGGACAGAGCTCCAGGAGATCCAAGTGAGGAACGCTGCCACGCAAGCCCTCGGCTGTGGGGGAGAGCTGGGAGCGTGGGGGAACAAGCTGCCCCTGTGACCTATTGCTCCACCAGGGCACGGCTGTGGCTGGAGCAGGCAGAGCCTGCCCAGCTCCTGCTCTCAGCCCCCATCCCAACACGGAGCCGGGCTCTGGAGCTGTCCCGTGGAGCTGTCCCCAGGGATGAGGGCCGTGTGAGCGGCTCCGGCGCCGCCGGCACGCGGCCAGCTGACCTCCGAGGCTACCCAGGGCTCCTTGGAACTGCTCTGCTGCCAAGGCCCAGTCATAAATCACATTCCTCACACAGCCCTCGGCCTCCCGACCGCTGCAGCAAGGAGGCAGGGGAATGCAAACACGGTGGGACAACACGCCTGGGCCTCACCTTGCTCCGGAGCCAAACAATGGCTCTGCTCCCAGGTGGAAGTGCTGCGGTGGCCCAGGCGAGCTCACAGCTCTCCCAGTTTATCCCAGCCTCACAGACTGCCCAGCACCAAACCTGCACTACCACTGCCCAGCCTGGCCTCGGCCCTTGGAAATTATCTTCAGGAGAGGACGAGATAAGAGGGTTGAAAACCAGCCTGGTGAAAAGCCTCTGCCGTGCTCAAGCAGAGGCTGCTGAAGGTGTGCCAGGTCCATTAGACTCCTTGGGGGAAATCTGGGCTTTTTTCAGCTTCCTTCAAACAATTTCCCCAGCTTTTGGCAGGCAGAAGGCACCTTCTCCCCACGTCAGAGTGTTCAGGACTACTATCAAGCTCTTTTATTACTTTATTATCCTCTTGTAGCCAACACAGCCCTCTGACATGTGATAACTCCTGAGTCAACCACTAGCTGCTGCCCACAGTTTGCTCAACAGCAACAGCTGCATGAAATGGATACAAGTTGGGCAACTGGATGGACCAAAGATGTAAATCCTGGCTTTGTTCGGTTTGCTCTGACCCTGCCTGGAAAAACTGTGAGAAGCTTTAGTGCTTCTGCTGTGGCTCTCCAAAACCCATGGAGTTTGTAGGTCACAGTGCCACTGAAATCACCCTCCAAAGTGGCTGTAAAACACTTGTCAACACGGCGAAACGCTGCCTGTGTTGGTACAGCTGAGGCTGCCAAACCTCCTGCCCTCTGTGGGCACATTTGTGGAGTTTATCCTGGCACTGGAAGCAAAACAACCCGCAGTGACTAAGGAACCCTCGTACCAATATAACTTTTTAATGAAAAATCATTTAAATGGGGAGGATTGTGCCTTATGCCCTCTCTGCATTTCCAGCGTGGTACAATGTGCTGATGCTGGTGTAAGGAGAGCTTGTTTAGGGCTACTTTTAGTGCCTCAAGAGCAGACTAATATAGAACTAGGCAGAAGACCTGGCCTGACATGGAATTGCCCATAAGCCTTCACATCAGGCATGCAGGCTGAGTTTCACACCCACAAAACCTTGCTGAGTGTGCCTGTCACTCCACACCCCACTTTGCTCACTGATGCTGTTGATTCAAGTTGCCCCTGCTCTCTGGAGAAACCTGTTTCCAACCTTTCCAAGGACAAAAGCTCTTGAAGTCCAGCTCCTGTACATATGTAATTTTTTTTTATCCAACTCACAGTCTTCTACTTCAATATGGAATATAATATGACTGGTTTGGACTCATTAGAAATATTCCAAACAACTCAGATCTACCTTCTTTCATCTGGTTGGATTTAGAAGGGCAAGCGGCAGGACCAAAGGCTTGAGTTCTCTCAAGTCTCATTTTCTCTCTTGAAAGGGCAAACTGAGTGATATCCAAATTTGTATACATGTGGTGTAATTTGCATAAATTTACAATTCTAATGTACAACACAAAGAAATGAAGAACAAAGAGGGTTCTCATGCAGGAGCAGCAACAGCAGTGACAAAAAACCTCCCCAGTGCCTGACCACCCTCTAGGGGAAGAACTTTTCCCTAATATCTAACCTAAACTTGCCCTGACACAGCTCCAGCCATTCCCTCAGGTTCTATCCCTGGTCACTGAAGAGAATATAAACCTTGGAATAAAGGAATCCAGGAGGTATCCCATTCAAAAGCATTAATTGTCAAACACATGCTGAGGTCATGCAGGTATCTCACAGGAGACCAGAGCGTTCTAACATTCCAAACTCCTGCCTGATCTCACTCACAGCATGTGGAGGAGCTGAGAGATTCCAGCCAAGCAAGGACGGGCTGATTTCAAAATTCCCTCCTCAGAGCTGAACAACTCAGCTTGTCAGTAGGGGAGTGATGAGGAAATGGAAAGACAAACATTTAAAGAAATAAATACAGAGGGTGTGGGCATATATATATATATATATATATATATATATATTTTATAGCCAAACAAGGAGCCTCTCACTGGAATGTGATGGAATTAAGGCTGATCATGAAGAACACCTCCTGAGAGATTTACCATCCTGTGGGAGTAGTCTAAGAAGTGATCTACACCTCAGGACAAAGATCATTTGAAATCATGTGGGCAGCAGGGAAACAATGAAAACAGGCCCAGAGGTGCCACAGATACTACAAAGACACCAACAGCAGCCACCTCTCCCTGGCACTGCAGATTTTCCTGAGGTCCTGCTTGTTTCCCATGTGCCAGCCACACTAAATGAGGAATGAGCTCTGGCTCTCCTGAGGGACTCCACCTCCTCACCAGCACACCCCACTGCTGTTTCACCTTCCTTTACTGGAGCTCTACACCAAACTGGTGGTTTCAATTACTCGTCCATAATGATCCCCAAGTTCTTTCCCTGAGCAGCTTGCTGGATGACTGCTCCATTTAGCACATGCTCTCAAGCTCAATTCCAATTTATTTTCCAGTTATCTACATTGAACGGCATTTGTCACCTCAATTATCCAAACTCTTTGGGATCCATCCCTGCTGTTCCTCATTATAAACCCAAATCCTGCAATGTTCTGGGCACCCCCTCCTGTCACAGCCACCGAGGAGACGCAGAGTCGCATCGGACACGGCTCAACTGCTTTGCCTCCAACTTCCTGATTATCTCTTTTCTTTTTGGGTGTCTTGCTTCCAACACTGTCTTCCAAACCCTTTCTACGAACAGACAGAATACAGACACTAAAAACGACCCTGTGAGGAGAGGGAGGCCACTAGTGAGTGTTTCCTGCCCACATGAACTGGTCCTGGCCAGCCCTACGGCTCCGGAAGGCGCGCTATCTTTCACAAGAGATTTGGGAACCTCCTTCCACACGTCAGTGGCACTGGCAGCACACTTGGTGAGGAGACAGCCAGGTCTGAGCTAAGCTAAAACAAAGACTGAATCTTTGAGACATCTCAACTCTATGCCCAAGTGCTTGCAGCACAAAGAGAAACAGAAAGCTCAGGCTACAGCCATTTCCACGGTCTTTAGTCCTTTAAACCATTCCCTCAATCACTGACCAACAGATTTGGAGAGTAATGTTTTGGAAATCAGACCTACATGCCTGATTGTTTACAGATCTTTTTACCTTCCTCATCACTGCTGTCAGACTGAAGTTGTTTGATTCGCTTCCTCTTCTTCTTGACACTTTCGGGATCTCTTTCTTCCTCGTCATCTGACCCACCTGTTCTCTTCATTTTACTGCCACACAAAGTAAAGGGGAAAAAAAGGGAATGAACACCCATTATCTCCCATGTGTCCATGAAAGCATCATGTGCATTTGGATGAGCACATTCCTCACGGAAGGAAATCAAATGTCACTTAAAAACATCTCACACTCGGAGCTGTACACCCACTGCACAACCAGGCATAGGTGCACGGGCATTCCCAGGCCTCTCACCCTTCCCCAGATCCAGCTCTCCAAAACAAGGAGGATTTCTTTAGCCCCTCTGCAGTTCAGCCCAGTACCTCACCTCGCTTGGCCACAGCAGCCTGGCAAGAGTGTATTTCTGATCTTGTCTCTTTAGCTCAGGCTCCCAGTGTCCCCAGAAGCATCGCTCAGAAGCTCTTTTGACAGACTGCTTGCCACTGACTGACTATGAGGTAGTGTCTCAGAATCCTGGAGCCATTTTTAAAGACTACTGGAAAAATAAAATAGCTTCTTTCTTTTTAATGCTGGCGAGACGTGTCAGACGAACAAGCCTGGAGGCTAAAGGCCCACGTCTCCTCAAAGAGCTGGGACAGCCCAAGTGGCCTTCCCAGCTCCACACTGCCAACACCTCCGGGCCCTCGGCTTCTTGGACAAGACCATCAATAAGACAAGCAGCTAGTGCTGACTGCGATGGTGGGCTGGGTGGTGTGCTGACCTATTCATCTAGAAATGGATTGAGACCACCAATTAATTACTCATAGGCCACCAGAGAGCCATCAGACTGCAGTGATTCTTTGTCTCTGTCAGTTTGGGTTGGATTAAACACAAAGGGCTGAACTTAAAATTAGCTTGGAGCCTCAGCCCAAAGTAAACCAGTGGCATTGAAAGCAGCCGTACATGAGCCATGGGCATCAACAAGCACAACTTTGTGCTGCAAGCTGTGTACATACAAGCTTGGGAATATCCCACCTTCCCTGCAGGACAGGTGCTCCTGCCAGCCCTCCCCACGCTGCCGGCGGGGTCTCTCCCACGGCTGCTCACAGTGGGAGGTTGTCTCATGGAAAGCCATCCCCTCCCACCGAGGACAACCTGGGCCCTGTCCCTTGCCATGTGCAATGGCACCGACGGCCCTGAGGCACCTACGGCAGCTAATGGAAAAGGAACACCAGGAAAAAATCCTGAGAGATAATTTTAACACAATTTAGTGGATGGAAACAGGAGGTGAGCCAGCACTGTATGACCAGCCAGCTCCATGCAGGCTGTCCCCAGGCAGGTTCACAGGGACCCTGAAAGGCACGACCCACCTTCTCTTGTCCTTTTGCTGAATTCTAGCAGACTCTGTTTTCTTCCCAGGTTTCTCTGCTACAGAACTGGGAGATGACTCTGGTTCTGCTACAGCAACTGAAGGCTTCACTACTTCTTTCTCCTCCTTCGGCTGCTCAGGCACAGAGTTGGCTTTGAGTTTATCTGTGAATAAACCATTCAAAATGAACAAACACTGGGCATTCAGATCAAATGACAACTGACAAAGCACCTGGCTAGCTCTGTGCACCAAGAATACACACAACACTACCTATCATGTATTTAGGGATCTAGATTGACCAAGCTGTACCAGACATGGGAAAAAGGAGGGCATGCTTAAATTTCTAGGTGATTTTCCACGGTTCTCCTGTTCCTGATGTCAAGCCATGTTCCTGATGTCAAGCTGCAGCAGTTAAAACTCCCTGGAAGAGGACTGGGAGGCAGTGGCAGGAGACCACCAGTGGGGTCAGAGGCTGCTGGGAGGGCCACAACATCGTGCCAAGGCTAGGAGTGCTGGGAAAACAGGCTGGCTGCTTCCCTGGGCAAGAGCAAACAGCACTGGAATGACAGCTCTCTTATTTATGATCAACAGCAGAAAGCCCAAGGACCCCACTGTTGTTAACTCAGGAGTTTCTGGCAGTGGTGGAACCTTTGAAGCCAGGAGAGACATGCACGTAGGGAATAAATCTTACTCCTGGAATCCCACCCTCTCTTGCACACACATAATCATTTCCAGTTCTGCTCAGTTTGCTCCTCCTCTGCAGCCACCTCACAAGTTTCCTCGATGTGCTCCCCAACAGGGCCCAGCAGAGCAGGGAACCCCTTTGGAAATGATGGAAATGCATCCACAAATCCTTCCCCATCACCACTGGGTCACCCTGACCATGCCACTTTGGGTTTTCAGCACGTGAGCTTTGGTCTAGGGCTCTTCTCGCACCTTTAGAGTTTACTCCAGTTAATTGTAGTGACTGTCCTTAGGCTGAGAGTGTCCCCAGCTCCCTCAGCCTCACCAAAACAGGAACCCAAAGAGTCCCAGCAGGGCTGAGCTTTGTCTGCTCAGTGCTGGAACTATCCCCTGCAAACTCTGACAGATGTCTGTTAGGAAGTGACCTTTGCTGTTTACTCTCTCCCAGAATTCCTCTTTGAAGCCTCTTGCACTCACTGCTATAAGGGAATCTTTGAGGAAGGTCCCACAGTCCTTTTCCAATATGCCAATATTTTAAAGCTTCAGCACAGTTTCTTTAGACTTGGATAATTCAGAAGGGACTGCAGAGGCCACCTAGTCCAACCTCTGCTCAAAGAGAAAGGCCACCCCTTACTTTTATTCTCTATTTATCAATTCTTCAGTTTTTAGGAAAGAAATTAACCCTAAAACCACCGACGGGCTCCTCAGTGCTGTGTGATGAAAAGCAAACACCATTAACATGCCCTGCAACACAGGTTTTGGCAAACATCTCACCAAGAGCTGATCTTCCAGCCAGGAGAACTCACTTTAAATCAGATTTCTTCTGCACTAAAAATCCTTCCTGGGTTAGGCTGCTCAAATATGTCATTTTAATTGATCTCCCTCCAGCAAGCTTTTTGTCTGAAAAATTCCACTGAAAACTCTTAATTTTTTGCTTTAAAAGCTGTGTGCAAAAACATTAACCCCTCTGAGTGCAAAAGAGCAGAGGAAAGTATGGAAAACTATTAGGAAAGAGGGGATATAAAGAAAATCCAGTGAGTTTGGTAGAGTGGGGATAGGGAGGAAGAATTCTGCTCCTGTCTGTATGCCTCCCATCACAGCTCTAGTACAAAACACTTGATTCTACTGAGTATTTCTTAATTTCTACCCAGCTCAAATAAAACACAATAATTTAAAAAAGAGACTTCAAATAATCCTCATGTTGGGTTTTTTTTTCATTTGTTTGTTTGGGTTTTTTTTAACTACAACAGGCTGTTCCCTGACCATGATGGCCTCTGGAAACAGAAAAGCACTTACTCATAGCAGCTTTTCCAAAGAAGTTGTTCATGATGTTGTTCTTTATTGGTGGCTTGCTGCTTGTTGCAGACACCTGGAAGCAAAGAGAGGAATAAGCACAGGAATTGCTCCCAGCCCTCAAGGCACACAGCACTGCTTCTGGACAAGCAAAATAATAGATAGCATTTGTTCCCACTGCCTCAGATTTTAGCAAATTCTCCGTTTTGGAGAATTTGAAGATACTCGCTACGTGCATCAAAGGGGCCAGAGTAAGTTACTAAGGGCTCCTTGGCCACGCCTTCAGATCTGGATGAGGGCACATTCCCATCTGATGGCTGACAGTGTTACTGAAATAAGTGCCTGGGACTAGGGTCAGTTCTCAGGAAAGAGCAGTTCTTTTTGCAAACCATCAGTGCCTCAAAACACAGCAGCTGACAGAGGAAAGAACAGGGATTGGCCAAGCCAGGAAGGCTTTATCTGGCACGTAAGCTGTTTGCAAGGAAGTATCACTGCTCTGTTGCACCAATGCAGCCACCAAAGTGAGAAATCACACACACCTACACCACCAAATAAAGTGCAGCCTCCTAATCCAACTTATTTTCATGCAAATAAGAGGCAACCAGACAGTAAAGTTCCCGAAACACACAGGCTTCACCAGTTCTAAACCCCCTATAAAAATCAGAAAAAGGAACCGAAACGTACTCAGCTGTTATAAAAAGGCCAAACCATCTGCAGGGAGTGCTACCATTTTAACACCCATTTTTCTGGCCACATTGCTTTAAAAACAATTATACTAATTAAAATGAAAACATAATCCTGTCCTGAGAAACAGCAGTCCAGAAGATAAACAATTTAGTCTCGCACAGGTCAAGCTCTGAAACTTCCCTCACCGACCAAGTTTAAACACCTCGATGCTTTTAAGACCTGGGCTTCTCACGTTTCACTTATTGCTCAAAACAAATCCTTTTAAGCACAATGGAGAGAGCAAGGCCCTCAGCTGGTGTGTACACTGGGAGAGCTGGAGACAAGGGAACAATTGTCTCCACAAGGCAGCTTTGCTGGTTTACACTGCCGGAGGTCCGGCTCCTCGGGGAATGCCAAGGTTATGGCAAATACGCTCTCGTGGAGAGATCAAGAGTGTGGCACGAGGCGTTTCTGCCCCAGGTGACTGCAGCAGTTAAACACTTACAAAGGGTCACTGAGCACTCCCAGTGGGACACGGGCTGGGCACCGGGAGCAGCGCAGGGGCGGCTGAGGTCACTGAGGTGGTGTGCGGGCGGATCACTAAAGCCACGAACACGGGGGGTCTGAGGTAACTTACACCCGGGGCCTCCTTGGCCTCTGCTTTGGTCTCCTTAGGTGTGTCCTGGGGTTTGGCCGCTGCTTTGGCCGCAAACATGCCCATGATCCCTCTCTGCTGCTGCGGGGGGGGCCTGGCAGCGGGGGGCCCGTGGCCATTGACCACGCCGGCAGCGCTGGGGTCCCTGTGGCTCGGGGCGCTCTGTGCCGGCGCCCGGGGAGCGTCAGGCGGCGTCCTGAGCACAGCAGCAGCGCAGTGGATGGCACTGAACCTGTGTGATGGAGTGAAAAATCCCATTAGCCTTCCCAGCTCTGCAGCGTTCACCTTGCCTTCCCCCCTCCTGCAGCCCCACGGCTCCTCCGGGCCTGCCTCCTCCTGTTATGGAAAAAGGAGCAATTTAATCCCTGCGTGGGACAAGAAAGAAAGGCTGGCACAGAGCAAGAGACCCCTGATGAAAAGATCAGCTGAACCTGTCAGCAAGAGCCACAGCACTCGCATGTTAAATGAGCTGTGCAGCTTTCCTGGGGGGAAAAGGGCCTTCTCCACACCCAGGCTGGACAGGGAGCGGGCTGCATTTTATTCCTAAACGGGTTACACTCTCCAAAGCCTGTGGCAGAAGTTGTAAGGCTGTGTGAGGATCTAAAACCTTTACAGCTTTCTGATGCTCTGACAAAGCCCACAGCTGCTGCAACAAGCAGCCACACTCGGCCAGGTAAGCAAATCCCAGCTGAAAGTGAACAACTGAAACGGCTCAGAAGATATCCGTGACATTCCGATTTAACTGTACAAAGTCACTTCCATGTAATCCCTGAGACTGAGAGGCAGCTTGGCTCACAATGGTCTGAAACTTGATTGTTTGGGGATATGGAGATGCAAGAACTAAATGACGTGCTCGCTGTTACAGCACAACTCCCTGCCAGTCAGGAATAGCAGCTCCCAAAAATAGCTGAACTCTGCTCCCCACTGTGCAAATCACAGGCGACGCTTTCCAGATTTCCCACAGAAATGCCACAAAAGAGCCCAGACTCACGCCTCCCAGCCCACTGAATTACACAGCATATTTTTATTTGCCTAAGAAATAAAGCAGCCTTCTGCCAGTTCGTTTCTGTGCCTCAGCACTGGCTGCTCACGTGCACAGTCCACTTCTACTCCCCTCAGGATCTGTATTAACAAAACAACACCATCTCCACAGCGCTCTGAGGCTGCAGCAGCAACCTCTTGACATTCAAACCTTTAAAGGAAGGAAAACAGACATTGAAGAAAAATAATCCTACTCTCCTTTACACCTTCAATCTGGTTTTAATATGGTTAATACAGTCCAGGGCAGCTCGAGCTCCTTCTCTAAACACCACCAACCCTCCAGTATATAACATTGTCACAAATTATGTTGTCAATAGTTATGTTGACTGCGCAGCAGAGCTCGGCTAAACTCCCCACATTCCAAGTCAGCTTGCCTTGATGCTGCTGTGTGACCATACCTTTGTGGGCCTGGCCCAAAATTCACTAAATAATCACTGAAAAAACAGGCAATACTTAAGACTGTGCTCTGCAAACAAGGAGCTGCTTCTGTTTGGAAAGCTGGCAGTGGCAACAGGCATTAAAGCCAGATATTGGTATTAGTACACCTAACCACCTCCACTGTCTTCACAGCAAAGCAGGTCCCCTGGAAACACAGAAGAGAACAAAGATCCTTGTCCCAGAGCTGTGAAACACCTGGACAGACAGGGAGGTTCTGTTTGCTACAAACCTCACATAATTAAACCTCTTGGCCTTTGCAGGTCCTGCAGGAATCTCTCCCAAGTGTCAAAGACAATCCATGCAGCTGGCAAGGGAGAGAGAACGTGGTCAATTTGTATTTACTTCAGACAGGTCACAAATGAAGAAGGTGCAGTTTTTCTTCGTTTGCTTGGGAAAACCTGCTTCAAAGCTGGATTTACACACAGGCTTCAGAGAGCTGGTTCAGAACCGGGATTATGGAAACCTTCTGGATGTCTAAATCCCAAAGGATACAAGTATCCCTAAGGCACAAGTATCACCACGCTGGGGTGCCTAAGAGTAAACAGAGTGGAACAAGGCAACTGCAGCCACACCCAGGGCACCAGGCTCCAGTGAGGGGGGGTTATCCAGCACCTTCCAGGGCATCCACACTCATGCCCCAAACCACAGCCTCTAATTTCTCTGCCGCTCTCTCGTCAACACTTGGGATACAAACACGTTTCTCCTTTCAAATTCTATACTCTTCCTATGACACACCCTTCAGGCATCCCCCTTTAAACCAGATTGGTCATGGCACTGTGCATCCCCATGACTTCAAGCTGAAGCTGTCGTGGTGGGAACAGCACACAAATGAAAAGCTGCAGCTGCCAGGCGCTGCTCAGGAGGGAGACAGTGACTCCTGGAGACTGCAGTCCCTCCCAGTTCTGCTCCAGTTCCACCACAAAGGACACTTCCAAGTGCTGCTTGGACTGTTCTGTGTGCTTCTCCTACGACTCAGAGATCACAGCCTACTCTGAGCTGGAACGAACCCACACAGATCAAAGCCCAGCTCCTGGAGAAGGAGTTCCTGTGAGGCACCTTCAGAGAGGTGGATGAGTCCAGAAGATGAAAACACAGTTTCACAGAACAGAAAGCAAACTCCTGTAAATGCTTTGCTGAGCACATCATTCATGGTTTTATCAGCCTGTTTCAATTTTCTCTTCCTGTGTGGCTGAGAACTGGATTAAAATGGTCATGATTAAGTGTGGCCCGGAAAAGAGAGAAACGTTTCCAGCCATCAGACAAGCAAGGTACTGGAACAGTCTCCCTGTCGGAGTAAGGACCAAGTGAACCAACTGTGAGCTCAGTTTACAAAACAATCACACCATGCGCTCTCTGGGCACTGGTCAGGCAGGACTTTGAGGTTATCTTTTCCTAGTTTCTAAAAATCCAGACCTATCTAGTAAGCCCTGAAGTGCAGGAGCAGTCTGGAAGTGCTTGGGAAGGAAGAGGGGGGCAGGACTCACTTGCTGCAGTGCTGCAGGTTTGATTTGACGATGTCATAGTCGGTGTTGTAGAGCGGGGAGCTGTCCTTGAGCAGGGCCTTCTGAATGCTGTACACGTGCACACTGGTAATTGGGGACAGCTTAGACTTCATGGCTGGGGAAAAAGAGGAAAAAAAAAGCCCTCTGTTAGCACACCCTTTAGGATGTAGAAAGACTGACAGACTACTTGACAGCAAAACCTGAATATAAAAAGGTCCAACCACATCTTCTCCCAGCGCTCACTAACGAAGAATTGAAGGTAACAAACTCCACAAGCCTGTCACGTTTTCCACTACACACTCTTGGTTCTTGCACAACTGACTTACGAGCCATCTCTCCGTGTTTACCTCCAAAACATCCAGTGTTTGGGATTCAGAACATCTGGGTGAGTACCTAAAGCTAAGGCAGAAGGTAGCTGGTCATTGCTCTGCCCTGCTGGAACTGTTCTCTGCCACTGGGGCTGAGTCCAGCACCACAGTGTCACCCCCATCAGTCTGCTGGAATCAAAACTTCATCTCTTTTATGCTGCTTAGACTGCAATCCCCTTGAGTAAAGGGCTGGTTTTTAGGAATTCTTTGTTCATTGCTTATATTGTTCTTTCCACAAAGTCCTGGTCTGAGGCTGAGCTTCTAGGCACCGTAAAAATACACAGTAATCATTTCTTGGGGCCAGTCCTAGACTATGCAGCCCTACTCCCATCAAAAACCTCAGCCTCTTCCAAATATAAGTCATACCTTTGGCCTGCCTTCCAATACAAAAACCATGAGCAACCCTTTCCTCCACAGCAAAACAGAGTGTTACGCAGCACACATAACTCAACAAACATGACAGAGAGTAGCTGCACTGCCTGACAATCTCCTGCCCCGAGGAAAACAGCCTGAGCTAGAAATCCACTTCACATTTCCAACAACGCAAGCCTTTCAAACAAAGTGAGGTCATCAGCACAGATCCTTAAGGTCACAAATACCACAGCGTGTTCTCAAGTGCCAAAGATGTTATTTGAAAGTGATGAAGAGCCTGAAGTTGTGTTTCAATTCTGTGGGTAAGATTTCATCAGCAGGACCAGGGCTGGGAAGATGGTGAGACAACGGACAGTGCCCAGAGCAGTGTTGCAATGGGGGTTTTTTCACCTTTCACTCACAAAAGTGAGGTAAATGTCCCATGAGAACGTTTTAACACCCACGGGACTCGGAGCAAAGACTGCAATTGCACTGAACCAATAATCAGAATTACCAGTTTCAGCATTCTTGGCAGTCTGAAGGCTCACCACTGTTCTGAGAAACTCCTGGTGTATTGTCTCCCTGCTGTCAGTGGCAGGGAGGTGGAAAAGAATCACTGACAAAATATTCAGAATTAAAACAAAAAAATCAGACTCAAATCACAAGCCTGAAGGTATTCAGCTGTTGGCTCAGATGCTCCAAATTCTGAGAAACAGCTGGTACAAGAAGTACACACCTGACCCCAAGAGCCTGGCTGGGCATTTACGTGCAGATGGCAAGTTCTGAGCTTTGCTCATTTAGCTGTTCTTTCAAAGAAAAAAGTTAAAGCCACACGACTTTCCCAGTCTGCTTACCTTCGAGTTTATCCTCCCTCACTACTGCAACCTTGTGGCACTGCAAAAAAGAAATACAATCTTAGAATCTATGCAAGACTGTCACTTTCAGCTATTAAATAAGAAAGTCCAATGATTATTGTGGCCCAGAACGCTGCCAACACCTTTAAACGCTCATCATTTTTTAAAGCTCTGTCATCCCACTTTGCAGCTGCACAGATACCCCTGAACAAACCTCTGCCCTGCACTCGTGGCCCTGGGGATGACACACAGATGGTGCAGAGCCTGCAGAGCTGTGCAGCAGCAGCAAAGGCAGCGGGCAGTGCTGCAGCCCTGCCCCAGGAGACCACAGCACCCTGCACTGCCCGGGCACTCCAACCCAGAGCCCAGACACGGCACCAGGCAGGCAAAACACCACCAAAATGAAGCATTAATTTAACAGCCAGGAGTGAGTGTTTCTGGAAGTGCGCTCTCTGGCCAGTCTGCAAGGTCTATACCTGCTCCAGGACATTTCACAGGCTGTGGTTAATATTGGGAGGATCCAGAGAGACAGACTGAAAACTCTGCCACTAATTCTGTGTTAAACAAATACCACGGAGCTGCCTGAAACCAAGGAAAATCCTCTTAAATTCGGGCTATAAAGGTGACACTGCCTGTGCAGCTCTAATTAAATACATACCATTATGCAGAACTAATGCAATAAATAATTACCTTCCATTTCAGGCAGATTTGGAGATTAAAAGACAATATTCCATGCATGTGAACCAGTTTATTATTTAGGAGAACAAACTGTTGATGTTTTTTTCCAATCTACAAACGAAAGCCAGGACACCCTGAGATGTAGTATTCCTAAAAGAAGACTGGATCATATTGTAATAGATACTTGTGTATTTAAAAACACTTGGTGGGATGTCAAAGGCATTTAGTGGTTGGCTCTTAAATTTGTCTGTGGGCAAAGGGGAACAGACACTGAATTTTCCCATTTTCTTTTAAAAGCCTCTGGGGTATCTGCCTGAAGTAGGAGACAACATTCCTGAAAATCTGACGAGCAGCAATGAGGAAAAAGTAATTAATTAAGCAGCAATTCCTTTGCTTAATAAGCTGAAGCACTTTAAATATAAAATTAATCCGCATGTTTCTTTTGTTTACCAGATGCTTTAATGAGGCAGCAAAAGAGCAAGTGGCAAGAAAACATATGCAGGTCAGAGGATAAATAAAGATGGGCAGTGTAAGCCCCTCAGTGTGGCAGGCAGCAAGGAAGGAGCCTGCAGCACTGAGGAGGAGGAGTGGATTTCCATCCCTCCCCCTGCCTGCGGCTGGATCCGCGGCTGGATCCGCGGCATTCCGGCTACACCTACTGCCAGCAGGCAGCAGTGCAGGGCTCCCGGCGCCAGGGCTGGCCTGGGGCTCTCCCTGAACCCCCGGGGTCACCCCAACCCTGCACCCACACCGCACCATTCCGAAGGAGGGGATCTAAAAACAACGGGCACAAAAGCCACCGTCACACAGCTCCCCTTGGCAGAGCTACTGGAGACTCCCTGCCCGAGCCAAGGGATTGCAAGGACACGAGCTTTAAAGTCCTTCCCAACCCAAACCGTCCAGTGATACTGGAATCTTATTTTAAAAATACACAGGCTGCTCAGACAGAGGTAAGAAATACTTATTTGTTCCCAGGTCAGAAGTCACCTGTTTGTTACACGTACATTAAATACAACAGTGCAGGCTGACCATCCCCTGGCCAGTTCTAGTGAGCCAAGAGACTTGGTATTTCCAAAAGAAATGAGGGAAACACCTGTAAAACTCAGGCTATGAACATGACATTACTTGTGCACCTTTAAATAGATACATCCCATCACACAGAACTAATGCAGTACATAACAACCTCCCAGCTCAGGCAGATTTGGAGACTGACAGAGTGTTTCATGTGTGTGAACCAGTTTATTGTTTAGGAGAACAGAAAAAAAGTTTGTTGGGTTTTTTCCTCAATCTAAGTAAAAGCCAGGACACCCTGAGATATACTATTCCTAAAAGAAGACTGGATCATACTGTAATAGATATCTATTATGCATTTAAAAACACTTGGTGGGATGTCCAAGACATTTAGTGTTTGGCTCTTAAACCTGGGGGCAAAGGGGAGCAGACACTGAATTTTCCCAACTTCTTTTAAAAACCTCTGGGGTATCTGCCTGAAGTTTGAGATTGCACTCCTGAAAATCTGACAAGCTCCACGCATAAAGCAGCAATTCCTTTGCTCAGTAAGCTGGAGCACTTTAAATATAAAATACTGTTAATAAATTCATGTTTGTTTACCAGGATTAGAAAGCTGGTTTAATTAACAAGACAACTTCAGCCATGCATGTGCTGCTCTATCTGTTATTATTCTGTGCCACACGAGTTCCAGGCTCCTCCAAACACCACTGAGACACTTCCACAGCACAGCAGGCCCTGGGACGTGGACAAGGTGATCTCAGAAGGGCCCCTGCACAAGGCTTTGTGATCTCTGCTGCCAACAACAGTGAGAGGACTGAGATGAGGGGCAGCAGGATTAGTTAAGAACCCTGGTGTGTTATTCAGCACTGTGTTCCCCAGCCATGACCAGCTGATCTCTCCTGCCCTGGACAGACACTGAGCCTCCTTTTTGTCCCTGTGCAGAAGCCCTGGCACTCTGCAGCTCCTGCTGCAACAAGAGCCAGCTCAGCTTCTGACCCCAAAACAGGGCAGAAGAGATGGCACAGCCCCCTGTGAGGAGCGGAACACTCACCACATATCCATCCTGGAGGAGGTTTCCTGCCACCAGGTAGGTGACATGAAGCTGAGCCCCCGAGTTCTCCTTCCGTTTCCTCTCCACATAATCATAGAGCATCCTGCACAAGGAAACCAGTGTCAGCCACCAGAAAGGAAAACACACACACCCTCCCACGGAGCCCACAGCGAGGAGAAGCAGCCTGGCACAGACACCTGTCATCACACAGGCACAGGTATTGTCCCCAGGATTAATCCAATCCTCCTGGGACCCTTGCTCCTCTGCCACCACGGAGAATCCCAGCCCAACAGCGCCAGGAACCAAAGGGAAAATAGATTTAGTGGTGGGTCTCACAGCCCCTGGGCAGCTTGTTCCCAGGTCTCTCCTCCAGAAAGGCATTTCTGGAACCCCTGAGAGAGGAGCTGGAGACTGTTTGGTGCCTCATTGCCCGGCAGACAGCAGAGCACACGGAGTAACACAACTGGCTGTGTCTGAGAAGGCAGGCAGGGTCTTCAAATACTTCCAGAGGAATCATTTCAATGTGCTCAGGACACAGGAATTACCATGGGATCAAGAGGAATTCCCCAGGCTCTGGGGTGCAGTGACACCTACTGTTTAGCCTGGTTGACGTGGACGCCCAGGGTGTAGCTCAGCCATTTGTACGTCACCTGGAAAAGGGAAAAAACCCAAAAAACCACTTTAATAAGAAAACCTTGACGTCCCAATCCGATGTAACTCCCACCTTTGGCTTGGTGGTCAGTCAAATTCCTTAGACAGCCCCCTCCCTTCCAAGAAACCCACAGCAGAAGTGAGAGCACTGGGGCACCTGTGCTTCAGTGAGAACAGTGAATTCCTGAGTCCTGCCCCAAAAGGTGTGGGGGGAATTCCTGCCCCTCTCCTGTCCCGGGCATCTCCAGCTGCACCCCTGGGCCAAATATCAGGATCTCAGGGCTGGAATCCCTGCCTTGCTGTGCCCTTTTGACCAGGTACATCTTTGACACCTGTTCCTCCTCCTGCTCTGCCCTTTTAAACCAAGCCCCAGGCTCTGGGCTGAAAACATGACAATTAAATTGTTGTTTGCTTAGATTTTTTCTTGGAATAAGCTACAAAGCCACAGGCTGCTCTTGTTCACATTGTCAGACAAGCTGCGCCAACTTTGCTGTACCATTTTCTAGGCAAAACCCATTTTATTTTATTTTATTTTATTTTATTTTATTTTATTTTATTT
>VXBN01005459.1:57202-68925 GCA_013397395.1 Sinosuthora webbiana
CTGCGGGCGCGGGGCGCGGCGCTGGTGGCGGCGCGGCGCGGAGGCCACATCACCTTCCACGGCCCCGGGCAGCTCCTCGCCTTCCCCGTGCTCGACCTGCGCCGCCGCCGCCTCCCGCTCCGCGCATACGTGGCCGGGCTGGAGGCGCTGGTGCTGCGGCTCTGCCGCCGCCTGGGGCTGGGCACGGCCCGCGCACTCCCGCCGCCCTTCACCGGGGTCTGGATGGGCGACAGCAAACTCTGTGCCATCGGTGAGCGGGGACGGCTCCGGGAGCGTGTGTGTGTGTCTGTGTCTGTGTCTGTGCGTGTGTGTGTCTGGAGCCAGGCCGGGAGAGCTGGGGATGTTCCACGTGCGAAACAGAAGGCTCCAGGGAGACCTCGGAGCCCCTCCCGGGCCCTAAAGGGGCTCCAGGAGCCCTGGAGAGGGACTTGGGACAAGGGGGAACGGCTTCCCCTTGCCAGAGGGCAGGGTTAGACGGGATATTGGGAAGAAACTCTTCCCTGTGAGGTTGGGGAGGCCCTGTCACAGGTTGGCCAGAACAGCAGTGGCTGCCCCATCCCTGGAAGTGCTCGAGGCCAGGTTGGACAGGGCTTGGAGCAACCTGGGAGAGTGGGAGGTGTCCCTGCCCCTGGAATACCTCCCAAGCCATCCCATGATTCCATGTGCATCACTGCAGGAACCTGCCATGGAGCTGTAGGCACCGGGGAGGGTGGCTGTGCACGGGGGAGCATGCAGGGGTGGGATTTGCGTCCAGAAGGAGGGGGCAGCACAGTTTTGAGCCGCTGCTGACCGTGGTGCTGGTGCTGACGGGTGGGTGCTCTTGGCCCCTGCAGGTGTGCACTGCGGGAACCACATCACCTCGCACGGGCTGGCGCTGAACTGCTGCACCGACCTCACCTGGTTCGACCACATCGTCCCCTGTGGGCTGGAGGGGAAGGGGGTCACCTCGCTGAGCCACGAGCTGGGCCAGCACGTCGCCGTCAGCCACGTCCTCGAGCCCTTCCTCGACTCCTTCCAGGAGGTGTTTGACTGCACTTTGGTCTCTTCAGAAGAGCCCGGGGATTAGGATTGTTGTGGTGCCTTGGCCGGGTGGTGCAGCCCCGGGGCCTCTGTTATGAGACAAGTTCTCGTGCCTTTGCCTGTGGACTGAGTGGACAGTGGCACAGGGTTTCAGAATGCTGCTCGAACATCCAGACCTCTCTGGGACCGTTCTCTCCAGCCCTGTGAGTCTCCATCCCTCGGCTGAGACCTCCATGGGTACCACATCCCCACGTCACTTGCTGGGGAAGTACCCAAACAGGTGCTTTTGTGGGGTTTTTTCTACTTTTTGCCGCACAAAAAGACTTTTGTGAATGCTCATGATTCACATGACTTCATGTGGGCCGAGCATCCTCCCCTTGCCGATGGGTAAAAAGAGGCAGATTTTGTATATAAAAAGAGTTGCCGGGAACTTGGACTGCTGATCCTTTTCTCATTTATTTACCCCAAGACTTTATCAGTGACAGCCTTTTTCTCACCCTGAGCCCACGTGGCAAAGATCCTGGCATCAGGGTGGGTGGAAGATGGCTGTAAACGCTGGTGAAAAGGCCGTTGGAGCACTGTGGATGCAGTGGAAATGCAGGAGGAGGAGGGAAGGGGGTCGGGGTTCACAAGGAGAGAAGGCACGGCTGCTGTGGATCCTTTGGGACCACCCAGCATCCTGGCTGGGTGATGGAGACCTGCTCCCACTGCTGCTGGAGGAGGTGTTGCTGTCAGCACTGCTGAAATCCCTGTCTCAGCTGCAGCGTCATAAGCTGACTTAATGGGCAGGTTTTTCCAGGGGTGAGAAGTCAGCCTGAGGCTGAAGTACCCACATCCTGCTCAGAGCAGGACCTGACCCCCACCCACAGCCCCTCACTGCTGTTCTGGGTCTTCTCCCTGCCCCACAAGCTTTGGGGTTTCTCTGCTGCTGCACAGCACTGGCAGCTCCCTGTGAGCCACCCGTGGGTGCCCAATGGGGCTGCAAGGGGGGGAAATCCCATTTCATGGGGCAGGCTGAGCTCCAGGAAGGAATGGTGAGCAGCAGGAACATGCCCAGGCAGGCTCTGTGCCAGTGTGAGGGCTCGGGGACAGCGGTGCCGGACGAGGAGGGACAGGAAAGCGTGACCGGCAGCGTGTGCCGGGGGAAGCCGGAGCCCCGTGTCCCGCCCCATAAAGCCCCGTGTCCGCCTGGGCCCGGGGGCCGTGGCAGCACCGTGGGGCTGGGGACAGGCTGGTGGCCCGCGGCGGGGCCGGGTGGCTGCGGCAGGTGGCTCTGCCCCGGGAAGGGGAGGAGGCTGGCGGCGCTCCCAGCCCGGCCGGCATCCCTCCCCGCGGCAGCGATGCTCAGTCCCGGCTCAGCCTGGCAGCAGCGCAGGCAGGGAGGGCACACGAGGTGAGTGCGAGCCGCCCTTCCCTCTCCCTGTCCTTTCACCCCTTCCTAAGGTGGATCCCCCCAAGTGGTACCCCATCTGAGGGTGGGTAAACCCCGATCTTGCCCTAAACCTCCCAAATTCATCCTACTTCCCCTACGTCAGGAAGGCAGCCAGATCCGACCTCATCCCCGTGGGTTTGTGGCTGCTCAGCCCCTTCCTCCTCCTCCTCCTTCACCTCCTCCTCCTCCTCGCAGCTGGGGTCTCATCCTGGGAGGTGCACCCCAAGTTCAGGGTGACCCATTTGGGAGGGGGATCAGCTGCCTCTGCACGGGGTAGAGCTGCTGGTGCAGCAGGCAAGGGGTGCTCAGGAGCTGGTGGGGGACAGGGTGGATACCTGGGGGAACTGTGGTGGTTTGTGGGACTGGTGTGTCCCAAAGGATGGCACAGGTGGGGGACTGTGTCCCTGTGTCCCTTCCTGGCCGTGCCTGCTCCGGGGCCCCTGCAAGTTGTGAAGGTTGCACAAGGGAGCCCAGGGGGGCTGGCAGAAGGGCACCATGCCAAAGGGGGGATGGCAGGTCAGAGCGGGTCTGGCACCCAAAGGGAAGGGAATCCCCAGGGAGGTTTAGGGCAGCCACCTCTCAAGACGGGTTCACAGTGATTTGTGGGGGGCTGTGCCAGCTCTGCACCCTGCAGAGGTGCAGGATATGTGCCCACCATCCCCACACATCCCTGGGGAAAGCAGACTTCAAAGCCAGCCCTCCTGGTCCCTCAGGATGCCTGTGTCCCCACACTGTCCCCAGCCCTGGGGAGGAGAGAGGGGCAGGCAGGTCCGCCAGAGCCCTGAGAGTTTTATCCCCTCTGTGGAAGGACTGAAATTTAGGGAGAAGGCTGCTGGGAATGGAAAGGGTTTGGCCACCCTGCTTTGTGGCAGAGGAGGTGCTTCGAGGACCAGTTTGGGGTCATTGTTGGGTCCCAGGAGCACCTCCACTGCAAGGGCAGCTCTGTGAGGTCCGGGGAACACCTCAGCTGTGAGGTCCGGGGAACACCTCTGCTGTGAGGACAGCCCTGTGAGGTCTGGGAACACCTCTGCTGTGAGGTCTGGGGAACACCTCCGCTGTGAGGACAGCCTCTTCTGAGTCTCCCTGTCCTTCCCTGCAGCCTGCGGACGGCATGGACGAGAACAACCGGACGGAGACTTGGCACCAGAGCCTGCGGGCGGTGCTGGACGCCCTGAACCAGACGCTGCACGGGGCCGTCCCCTGTGCCGGGGACCCCCCGGCCAGCCCGGCGGGGGCCACACGTGCCGGGCACGCCGGCCACGCCGGCCGCAACGACAACGCCTACATGTACATCCTGTTCGTCATGACGCTCTTCGCCGCCACCGTGGGCAGCCTCATCCTGGGCTACACCCGCTCCCGAAAGGTGGACAAGCGCAGCGACCCCTACCACGTCTACATCAAGAACAGGGTCTCCATGATCTGAGCCCGGCCCACGCCTTGACCCCGGGGAGCCACCGGGCTTGGGGTCGCCTTGCTGTGCACATCCCGCTCACTGTGGGATGGGACAGCGCCGCTGGCCCCAAAGCTGCTGGGAACCCCCTAAAGCTGCTGAGAACCCCCCAAAGCTGCTGGGAACCCCCACCATGGAAGAGCTCCGTCCTGGTGTGAGCAGTGCTGGCAGGAGCTGGAAGAATGTGACCTGCAAGCAGGTCCTGGTCCTGCAGACCCACCTCAGCTCCACAGTGGGCATGGGGATGGCAGGGGCAGCTCCTTTCCCACCGTGGCCTGCAGGGGCTGGCAGGAGTCTTCAAGGACAATATTTCCCCATTTCCCTACTCAGATCAGCCGGCGTTGACCTCCCTGGGCTCCCAGCAGCTGTGACAGTGGTTCACGGGTTTTTCTGGTCTGAAATCCTGTAATGTTTGATCTCGGCTGGGCCCTGCTATTCTGGCAGAGAATTAAAGGAGGTGGTGGGTTCCAGGGGACTTGTGTTTGCTTCTCCTCCGAGCAAAGTTGGTGTTTGGGGCAATCTGTGGGACACCACTCTGTGCCAGAGCCCAGGGGATGCTGAAAGGGCTAAACCTGCTGCCTGTGTGCTGCCAGGGTGGATTCAAGGGCAGCCCTTCGGTGGCATCACAGCCCCTACAATGGGACAAACCCCCCAGGACGGAGCAAGCCCCACATTCCCGGCTGGATGCTTTGTCCCCACATTCCCAGCAGGATGCTTTGTCCCCACATTCCCAGCAGGATGCTTTGTCCCCGTTGCTGTCTGGGCAGGGCTGCTGGAGCCGTGGGCACGCTGCAGGTGTGGCCCGAGCCTGGCTGGGGGCGTGTGGCTCCAAGCATCTCCCAAGGTCTCTCCGGGCTCCGGATGGCGATGCCGGAGTCTTTCCTGCTTCCTTCCTGCTGTCAGCTGTAGCTTTGGCCTTTTGTACCGCAGGTCCCAAATGTGTTTTCCATGGGGCGAGGGCGCAGCGCTGGACGGGAAGGGGATGTTCTTGGGTCCTGCTGGCCTCCTTGGCTTTCACTCTGATATTAAGCTGGCTGGGTTTGGACCTGGCCTGTGGAGTGGCCAGTGTCCAGGACAGTGAATGTCCCTGTCCTTCCAAACAGGCTGTGGGGCAGCGCCAGTGACCCAATGTCTCGCAGGTCTTAACCTGTTTGTAATGGCATAATGGATGTCTTTAATTGCAGCTAGATTAGCTGGCCCATAGGGGCCTTTCCGCCTGCATTCCAAGGTTAAACAGAGTTGCAATCCTGAGCCCAAACAGTGACGCCAAACCCTAATCCAAAAAAAAAATAGTGGATATGAGCATGTTCGGGGTAGGGCTGGAAACCTTGGTGCCAGAGGCACCGGGACGGCAGCAGCTTAGCGACCTGTTCCTGATTTGCCATGCCCTTGGCTTGGGCACAAAACCTGGATCAGGGGGTTCTGGGAAACCCATTCTGGGGCTGATCCCACTGGGATTCCCGAGCCAGGCAGGGCTTTCTGGGGAGCAGGTGTCCTCCGGCACCTGGCCCGAGCGGGAAGTAGCTCAAGAGGTTTCTCTCTGTTTATCTTGCACCTGCAGCGCTGGGAAAGGAAAATAAACCCCTTATCTGCAAATAAATCAGGGGAATCGGGCCAGGTGGGGACAGAGACACACGCCGTGCTGATCCTTTTTCCTCCAGCTCCCCGGGGTTTGTGCTCCTCTAACACCAGCCCCTCCAGCGGGATGAGCCATGGGGCAGGGCGGGATGTGGGACCCTGCGATGGGATGGGGGCTGGATCCTGAGCATGGTACCCCCAAATCCCCTTAGTGACATGGAATTCTTGCTTTTCCCATTTTTGGGGAGAGAGGGATGTATCTGGTGACTCCAGAATCTCCTCTGATGCTGTGACCCAAGGGGTAAAACCCTGTTGAAGGATAGCATGTCATAAGAATTTGGAAAAAAAAAAATGCTGCTCTTCCCTAATCCAGAAGATTCTGAGGGTGAAAAATCCCTCCTGCAAGGCACAGCTTCTGCAGCAGTGGTTACCCACCCAATCTGTGATCCATTGGCGGCTCCGCTGTCCATCCATCCCTGCTGGTAAATTCGGACCAGAGCCTGCGGCAGGGCAGGGCAGGGCAGGGCAGGGCAGGGCAGGGCAGGGCTGGGGGGACATCCCGGGTGACCCCACTCTGGAGTCGCCGGCGGGATGCCACCAGGCTGGGTGACAAGATGCCAGTGCCACCTTGTGGCAGCTGCCTCAGGGTCCCGGTGTCACATGCCCGGGACACCCCTGCACCCCTGGGGCGAGAGCAGGGACTTGTATCCACGGGACCTCTGGCTCCTGTCTGTCTGTCCTGGTCCCCATGGCTCCCCCAGCTCCAGCCTCGCTGGGTGTCCCTGGGATCCATGTCTCTGGGCTGTTTGGGTGTCTCCATGGCTCCCATGACTCCAGCCTGCCTGGGTGTCCATGGGATCTGTGGCTCTGGGCTGTTTGGGTGTCCCCATGGCACCCACAGCTCCAGCCTGGCTGGTGTCCCCATGGGATCTGTGGTCTGTGGCAGCTTGACAAACATCCTCAGCAGTGGATTGTGCTGGGCTGCTCCGAGGGATACGGAAATAGGGATATATGAGGGAAGGATGGATTTGGGAGCCTCCTGAAATGGGTTTGCTTCAGGAGTCAGGGGAAGCATTTTGCAGCTATTTAGATGCTTATCCCAGAGCTCAGAGATTCTTCCTGGGAGCCGATGGGTTCAGGCCTCACTCCCTGGACTGCAGCCCCAGGAGCAGACAATTCCTGGGTCACACTCACAAATCTTCTGTTAACAGCGAGGAGATGGTCTCAGAACACAGAGAGAAGAGCTGGGAGCGTGCCAGTCTTGGCTGAGTCCCTAAATCCAACTGAGAAAATTGTAGCTGATTACATTTGGGTTTTAAGCAATGCAGCTAGGGAAAAAAAAAATGAGGCTCCTGGGAGGTTAATTTATTTAACACTTTTTTTGTTGGCACACAGCGATAGATCACGGGTGAGACGGTGTCTGGTACTTGGAAAAGGACATCAAAATGCGTGGGAAGTTGGGGCCGACCTTGGCTTAGCAGATCAATGGTTGGATTGTTGGAGCAGCGGGAATCACGGGAGCCTGTTCCTGGGACTGCTTTGATGCTGGGCATTTTGATAAGGAATGCACGAGGTGAAATGATAGCGGCCCAGGGTGAGAGAGCGACGGTATCAGGGAATGCTGAGCTGCCAGCATGGGCTGCCTCGGGTCATACTGCTTTGGAACGGTGGCACAGCCTGACTGAGCAGTGGGAAGCTGTGTTCCAGGGGAGCTGCAGCTCCAGGAGAGCTGTCAGTGCTCTGTGGGAGTGCTGACTTCTGCCGGGAGTGGCTGTTGGCCAGGGAGGAGCTGCTCTCCCCTCGGGAGTGCTGAGCCAGGCTCACACCACCAGTGCTGCTTGCTGTGCAGCCTGAGGGACAGAGGGGTCACGATGGGGAAAGCTGATTTTGGGAATCCAAAAATTTTGGGAAACCAGGAATGGCGAAGGGAGCTGCTCCTGGCCTCCCTTTGGGACCAGAGCAGGGGTTTTTCCAGTGGCTCTGAGCTGCACGTTACAAACTGCTTTTAAAGCATATTTAGAGTGTTATGCTCCTGAGGAAGCTAAGGAGCCTGCTCCAGTGCCAGAGGGTGTGGGATCAGGCCTTCCCAGAGCTGACATCATGAGGCATTAAGTCAGGGGCAGTTGCAGAACTTCCAAAGCCATTTCCTAATGCCAGTAGTTCCTGTTGCATCCTTCCCACCTGCCAGCCCGTGCTCTGTGTCCATGCTCTGCCGGCAGAGCTCCTTCAGGACAAAGCTCTTCTCCTGCTGTGACCCCAGATCTGCTTAGAACCTGGCATTCCAGCCCAAAAAGGCACCTGTGCCCCTGCCCTGAGGTGACAGCTCGGCAGGGATGTCCTCGCTGCCTGCCTGGAGCGCTCCACTGCCTTCCTGACAATCCACGGCTCTGGGAGGGAAGGGAAAGCTGGGAGTTGCTGTGTCATTACCAGGTAGCCCAAGAGGCCCAGGAGAACAAACAGGGAGTTCAGGAGACATAAATAATAAACCAAAAATTGTGTCCCAGAGCCAGGCCGTGCACAGCGCTGAGAGGCTCAGCCACCAGCTGCAGGAGCACACTGGGGTCATCCCACACAAGCCCGGCTCTCTGCAGAAACTGGGAGTGGAGAAGCAACCTGGAATGTCAGGGGAGCTCGGGGCTGTTTGTACACGGTGTGGAATAAACTGCAAATTGCCATGGAAACGCTGCTCCGGCTGGGTTCCTCCCCAGGCTCCCGGCAGCTGGGAGATCACGGGGCTGATCCCGTTTGTTGTGCACGAGGATTTGGGCTGTGGAACCACATCCCTGAGGATGCCAATGGAATGGGACAGACGTTTTTGATTCTGATGTGTGCCTTAGCCCTTCTCGTGGGCTTATCCCACAGCCTGGAGAGCAGGACAGGGGGGATCCTGCCCCTGTGCCCAGGTGAGACCCCACCTGCAGAGCTGCCCCAGCCCTGGGCCAGCAGCACAAGGACCTGGAGCTGCTGGAGAGAGCCCAGAGGAGGCACCAGGATGATCAGAGGGATGGAGCCCCTCTGCTGGGAGGGAAGGCTGAGGGAATTGAGGTTGTTTAGCCCAGACTAGAGAAGCTCCTAATTGTGTCCTTCCAGTACCTGAAGGGAACCTACAAGGAAGACAGAGAGACTTGTTACAAGGGCCTGGAGTTCCAGGACAAGTCTGTCTCAAACTGACAGAGAATTGCCTTAGATTAGAGATAAGGAGGAAATTCTTTGCCCAGGGAAGCTGCCTCTGGATCCCTGGAAGTGTCCAAGGCCAGGCTGGACGGGGCCCTGAGCAACCTGGGATGGTGGGAGGTGTCCCTGCCCGTGGCAGGGCTGGGACTGGAGCTGATCCGGTCCCAAACGTGCCCTCTGGGTTTCCTGCTGGAGGCAGAGAGCAGGGCTTTCCCTGGCTGCAGGAGCAATGTCTGCACGGAGCCACAGCCCCGTGTGGGTGCTCCCGCTCCCTTTGGCTCGGGAGAAGCCATTCCCTCCCGCTGAGCCCTGCCACGGTCCCCGCTGGCCCTGGCAGCTCCCAGCACACGAGCTGGCGGCAGCCTGCAGCCTGGCAGCCCTCGTAGTGCCAGCCTGGCTCCTGTCCATGGCTGGCAGCCTGGCCTCTCCCTGGCTTTTGGTCCCTGGGCTGTTTGCTGCCGCTCGCTTTGCTCTGCGCGTGCTGCGCCTCAATCAGGCGAAACGACGCGCGAGGGCGAAAACATGGAAACCTTGGCTTCCCTTCACTCACAGAGTAATTGCCCGTGCTCTGGCTGGTTTTCCCCGACCGTGAGGACTGGAAATTTTGTTGCTAGCAGCAGATGAGAAGAGGCGTTTGTGCTGGCAGGCAGGGAGCGTGGGGAGGCCCTACAATCCCCCCAGAGCGCCCGGGAGAGCCCTGCTGTGCTGGGTCTTCACACACTCCAGTCATGCCAGCAGATGGGACTGGCTTTACTTTCCTGGAGCAAGATAATCAGCTTTAAAAATTCTTCTGGAGGCTGATTAATCCTCAGATACACTGGACTTAGTTGTCATCTCGCACGAGGTCGGTGTTTTCTCCAGTCCAGCACAGGCAATCTCCATCAGTGCGATCCAAGCTGTATCACCATTATCTTTTTTCCATGATTGCCCTGCTCTAGTGCTGCTCAGGCTGCCTGGCGTCTGCCACGGGGTGCCTTGGAGATAGATATCCAAAGCCTTCTCACAGGGAAACAGCTGGGAACTAATCATCACTTCCCAACGTGAGGTGCACTGCTGAGATCCTGGGAAGTATCAAACGCTCTGTGCTGCAGCCATTCCTGTAAGGAAATGACTTTTATTCTCCATGAGCCTATTTTGTTCTCCAGGGGAATAATCATGGAGGAGCACTGACATCAGAGAGAAGGATAATTCTCCTATCTTTCATCCGGTTTTGGGGGAAACCCAAGGTTTTATGGGCTGGAGCTCCTGTTATCCTGGGCTCTGGCCTTCTCTCCTTGAAAACAAAGCACAAAATAAGAGATAAGAGTAGCAAAAGCATGCAAAGCACTGAGCTCTGGGGAAATGTGCCAGGGACGTGGTTCTCATCAGACTTCTGGGCTCAGGATGGCATCAGTGCTGCTGCAGATGCTGCCAGATGTACAAGAAGGAATGATTACATCCCATTTCCTCACTTTGTCAGTGTCCAGAGTCTTTTCCTCTGTACCACGAACAGGGATAGAGGAGGACTTAGGAGCGCCCTCACCTCTGGTGACATACTTCCTCCTTATCTTTATCTTCTGTTGGCTTCAATCAATAATTCACTGTAATAGACCAATCAAAAGGTTTATCTCCCACACCCAGCCAGACCTCTGGACCGGAGGGTTTGTTTGTGTGTGAGCCAAACTTTCTTATGGACAGTTTTTGACACTTTGCTGTCCTGTTGGGTGACCCCCAACACCTCCTGTGTAGCACTCCCACAGCCTCTGTCCCTCTTCCCTGCAGCCTGGGGTAGTGGAAGGTGTCCCTTCCCATGCCAGGGGCTGGGAATGAAATAAGCTTTAAGGTCTTTTTCCACCAAAACCATCTGTGATTCCATGATTCTATCCCTCTGCAGTGCCTGCTGTCACTATGGCAACCTCTGCGAGGAAGTGGGGTGGGGATGCTCTGTGGGATTGGGATGCTGTATGGGATTGGGATGCTCTGTGGGGTGAGGATGCTCTGTGGCGTGGGATGTTCTGTCGGATGAGGATGTTCAGCAGGATGACGGATGCTCAGCAGGGTGTGGTCACCCCGAGCCTGCTGCCCAGGGTCGGGCAATCCAATTAGAGCGGATGCAGCCAGGGCAAGGTTATGACTGTCCTCTTAATGGCTTTGGAATTGCCATCTGGAAACGCTTCTAAGCAAGCAGCTCATCCCCCAGGGCAGCGCCGTGTCCATTACCCTCTCGGAGGGACCATATGCTGCTGTGGGCAGCCCGAGGGGCAGAACCGCGGAGGGTTGTGGCTTTCCCTGGGATCCATCCCGCAGGACGCGGCCGGTGCCCGTTGGTGGGAGTAGGGGACACACGGGACATTGTTTGTCACACCGCGGAGGAGGCGGGACGCGAACCCCCGGCCCCCCGGCCCTGTCCCGCTCCCTGAGGCGACGGGGCGCCGCGATTCCTGCTGGGAGTGGTAGTTTCTCCCTGCCTGCCCTCCGGCCCTTCCCCGCCTCGGGGACTACATTTCCCGTCCTGCCCCCCGAGGGGCCGGCTGAGGCGGGGGCTCGGGGCGGGCCCGGGGAGGAGGAGGAGGAGGCGGCGGGGGCGGTCTCTCCCCGTTAATCGGCGCTGGCAGCGCCGGGCGCGGATAAAAACCGGCCCCGCGGGAGCCCCCAGGCGCCCCTCGCCCTCCTCCGCCTCCTCTTCCCTCCCGGGCGATGCGCGGTGCGGCGGCGGGCGTGGCGAAGTGAAGCAGCGGCGCCGTCTCCGTCTTCATCCTCTTCCTCCTCCTCGCAGCCATGGGCGACTGCGGAGCCCCCGAGGACGTGAACTCCAACGTGCTGGTGGCCCGCAGCACCGGCGACGCGCAGCTGGACAAGGCCGTGTGGCAGTGGCTGAGCTGGGACAAGGTGGGCGGGCGGCGGCCGTTCCCCCCGGCGCGCCCCGTGTGACATCGGCGACATTCCCCCTCTCCCGCCCTGCCGCTCGGAACGCGGCCCCGGCGCCGGCAGGTGCTCCGGGTGTTCCCGAGGGATCCCTCAGCTGGGCGGGGAGGGTGCGGCTGCGCCCGCCCGGCGCTCACCTGGGCAGGGATGGGGATGGATGGTGCC
>VXBN01005459.1:69015-95192 GCA_013397395.1 Sinosuthora webbiana
TGGTGCTATCCCGGCACCTGGAGCGCCGCAGGGATGGGGATGGATGGTGCTATCCCGGCACCTGGAGCATTGTCCGGATCACCTGGGCAGGGATGGGGATGGTTGGTGCTATCCCGGTACCTGGAGCACCGCAGGGATGGGGATGGATGGATGGATGGTGCCATCCCGGCACCTGGAGCACCCCGCCTGCCCCACCCGCTCCCTCCTTAGCACCCGGCTGGGGCCGGCAGCTGGCAGGAGGGATGGATGGATGGATCGGTGGCTCTTTAAAATGCGGCAGGAGTCTGTTTTCCTCAGCTGCCTGAATTTAGCCCTTCCCCAGGAAAGAAACAGCCAGGTTCCAGGATTCCCCTTTTCTTTTCAGCACCAACACGGTGTCAAGAGCCCTGCAGGCTTGGTTAATTCCGGTTAAGCCACCCAAACCCGTGATAACAGTGTGGTATTGGAGGGTATTTCGCTTGTCCTGTCGTTGAATGGATTAATTCGGATTTTTTGTGGTTTTTTTTGCAGCTGGTTTGCCCAGGCATCGTGGCCTATGCTTTACAAAAAAATACCTTGGTGATGGGGGAGGATAAACTACCAGTACACCAATGGTTTAGGCTTCTGACTGCTTCTTCCTTTATTTTTTTAGGTTTCTCTCTCCTGAACTCCTTTTGCCTTTATTTTTATTAACTAGGACCACCAGTGCGTTGGTACCGTTTCCTCTTTAATGTCATTTTGTCAGGATCAAAGCAGGAGAGCTGCAGGCAAATGCCACCTGATGGCTCCGAGATGAGCTTTTTCCTGCTTGGAAATGTGGTCTCCCCTCCCAGCTTTGCAGAAATTAACAGGTGCCATCTGCACCTCCTGCACCCAGAGCTGCTGCTGTGAAAATATCCGGGAATAGTGGCACGGGGGAGGGAAGGAGCGGAGGAAGGAAATCAGCGTTCCTGATAGCACATTTGATAACCCAGGCTGAACTCCAGTAAAAATTGTTTTTTTTTTAATAACGTCTTGTTAGTGTATTCAAAAGCTTTTGTTGCTTTTAACGGATTGTTTTCTCTTTCCTAAAAATGCGTGGAGTCAGAGAAATTCCACCGGGAGGGGTGGAAATATCCAGGGTAAAACTGGCAACAGTGAAATGTCCATTCCTAGATCTCCTTCTAGGGCTGTAATTAAGCAGTAAAATGCAAACTGCGGGGTCAGTGTGAGTGTACCTGTTTGCCCTTGCTTCCCTAGGTGACAAACATGACCTTTCCTATAAAGCTGCTTGAACTTGGAGAGTTCAGAACTGCTTGGAGAGGTTTCCAAGAGAAACCAAGAGAGCTCCTGGGAAATCTGACAGCCCAAAATCACCTGGAGGAGGAGGAGGGGGACTGGGGGCTGCTTGCTTGGGCCAGGGGTCGTTCAGGAAAGGTGTTAGCAGACCAGGTGAAGGTGTTGTGGGAGGGGAAGATGAGGAGAAACCGGGAAATATGGCATGAGCAGGGATTGTTGGTCCACTGCCCTCGTATTTCACCACAAACCGAGGAAGTGGGGCCTTTGCTGCTTATCAAACTTGACCCCCTTCCCACCCCCAGCTTCCTGAGCTGCAGCGGTTTTTGTTGCCTCTGATCAAGGAAAAAAATCTATGCACTCCATTCCCAGCTGTGGGAGGCTTTTGTCCTCCAACTTAATTGAAAATTGCTCTCTGTAATTAATTACCAGAGTTGTGCTCTGTGTCCTTTGTGGTTTGGGTTTTTGTGCTCACCTCCCCTAAAGCCCTGGGTGGACTAGGAAGCCTGGCTGTGGGATGAGTATCCTGCTTTCCTCCCCTTCTCCCCAGCATCCTGCATCCTCATTTGTGCTCCCGGCATTCCCCCATCCTCTCTCCTTAGTTACTGCCTTGGCCTTTGAGCCAGGCTTGGAGGCACAAGGCAACGCCTTTTGTTTAATCCTCCTCGTTGGTGAAGTATGTGAACAATTAGTCATTGTTCTCCCCTTTCTCCCTTTCATTCCCTTTCATCCACTTCCTAATTTTCCTCTTGTACTTCCACATCTGCCTCGAGTCTCCCGAGGGAGTGTGGCTTGTGTGGAAAGCTGCTTAGGCTCTGTACACACGCTGCTCCTGGCTGGGGGTACCTGGGAGAAGCTTTGGCTCTTAAAGGCACTGCCAGAACTTCACGTGGCGGGGGGGAAAACTGGAATTAATTATGCAGGAGCTGTTTGTGCAGGCCCCAGTCACTGCGTCCTCCCTTGATTTTACTAATTCATGGGCCCAGTAGCGTTGTCTCAGCTGTAGTGTGGAGAGTTCTTCCTTGCTGTTGGGTGTTTTTGGGGTGCGTTTGGAGTGTCCCTCGGCGTTCTTCTCATTTTTGTGGCTTTTGAGATGCTTTCCGAGAGGAAATGGGCTTGATAGTTTGAGACGAGTGCCTTGCTCCAGTCATTTGGCTTGCAGTATTTTTGCTTATTAAGACTTTTAAGCGAGTTTTTAAGAATAACATCGGGAAAATGAAGGCTGCAGAAAAATTCATTGAAACTCAAAGCAGCTTGAGGCTTTCCCCCTTCTTTAAGCTACGCATGCAAAGAGTGTGCAAAACAAAAACAAAAAAAAAACCGAACCAAAAAGATTGTTGTGAGTAGTAAATTGCCAGTTATTTTCACAGGGTATTTGCTTTGAAACCTAACTCTGGTGGTAAGTACACGTGATTACCATGATTGGGTGTGAAAGATCCGTGAGAAATACTCCCTTTCATGCCCTTGTCTTTAATTCTCCACTTGTTCCAAACCCTGACGAGCCACAAAAAAGTGCCATTCTGCCTCAGCAGGCAACTGCAGTACACGGAAAGATGAAAATTTCATGGAGAATGTTTGTTTGTTTGTTTAGTAATACTTCAAACCTTTCTGAAGTGTTGCAGAGTCTCCTGCAGGTTATGACCTCAGAGTTCTGGTTCTGGTGGTGACTTCTTATAAACAGTTGTTGTATGTATATATATATGAATATAAATATTAGTGTAATGCCTTTAGAGGAAAAATAATTACAGCACTTCTTTTATCCTGGTGTTGATGTGAGCACAGAACAATGTTCAGTCTGTCACCCACGCAGCAGCCTGTCTGTCTCCGTCCCAAATGTTTCTGATTTCCATTTCTTTGTGGCAGGGAAGGCGAAGGACTGAGGACGAGGTTCTGACAGTCTCGTTTTCCTCCCAGCCTGCCAGTGATGCCAAGCCCTGCTCTCTGAGCTGGAGGTGGATGGATATGGGGACAGGCTGCTTGGGATGGCATTGCCTGGGCTCTGGTCCCTCTCCACTCCCCACGGCAAGCCTCAAAGAGACTGGAAAATTAGGGATGCCACAGAAATTTATGACTCGAGATGGCAGGGTGGCTGCCTGAGGGCACTGCCCCGTGTCCGTGGGTGCTGCAGGACTGGGGATTAGGTGACGGCAGAGCTGCCACTCGGGGACAGCTCAGGCCAGGGGTCCTGGGGGACCTGCAGGGATTCCCTGTGGCAGTGCCAGCTCACCCATCCCAGCCCAAACACCAGCCAGAGCCCTGTCCTCCTGGCCCTTTCCTGCCCCACGAGGGTGTGTTCAGCTCGCAGGAGCCTCTCCCGGGGCCACTGTCACCTTATCTGCCACCTCCTTGTGCAGCTGGCCGTGGGCAGGAGCCTTTTCCAGCGGGAGCTGGTGGCTGTTCCCTCCTGATTGTGGCCTTGGCCTGGCCTCTGTAGGCCATGCTGGGTTTGAAACATTTCCAGGTGTGTGCTGTACAGGCACCATGGAGAACGTGGGGATGTGTTAGCTAGGTGTCATTATGTGTATTGGGTTGGCATCATTTATTTATTATGTACACAGTTGTGTTAGTCATAGATTTACTGTGTACACGTGTGTCTGTTAGAGGGGTATTGTGTATTTATTTATACATGTATTATGAAGTATTCCTTGTGTTTTAGGAGGGTGATCAGATAAACATGTCTGGAGTTTCCTATGGAAACTTTGGTGCTGACTGTATGGTTTGAAGGTGTGCATTTGTTTTTTGGTGGGTTGTTGTTTTTGCTTTTTTGGATTTTTTTTTTTGGTGTTTTTGCAAAGTGAAAATATAGAAAGGTGATGGAATTTTTTGGTTGAAAGTTCCTGGTGTTGTTAAGGAAGTTAGAGGAAAGGTAACAATAAATGTTTATGTCCAGCAGACATTTATCAAGTAACAATAGAGCTTGGAGTCTGTGGATATTCCATAGCTCCATCTGAGGCCTTCTCCATCCTTTGGAAAACCAGTAGCCTTGTGTGGGGCTTTGGAGGGTTTCTCTTCCCTGTTGAGGAGCAGTTGATGCTGCTGGATGCCACGCCAGGTGCTGGATGTCCCCATTTTGTGTCAGGTTGTTTGGGGTTTTTTAAAGGATATTAATCATTCAAACACCAGTCTAAAATCTGAGGAACTTTTCTTTTTTGCACGTGGGGAGATGAACCATCACAAAAGCTTCAGATGTAAGACTTGATTTCATGACTGCCAGGCAAACCAGCAAAACCCCCTGGGTTTGTTTGTTTTTTTGTTTTTTTTTTTCCAGGTTTGCAGTGGGGTTAAGTGCCAGGAGTGGAAGCTGCTCTGGAATTCCCAGGTCGGGGGGCAGATGGTGCTCAGAGCCAGGCTGGCTGTTGCAAGAAGCTGAGCTGGGCCATAGGCTGTGAAGCTCCAGCTTGGGGGAAAAGGTCAAGCTGGGAAGCATGGGGAGCAGGAAGGCTGGTGCCAGGCTGGGATCAGGGGGAGCAGGAGGGATGGTGCCAGGCTGGGATCAGGGGGAGCAGGAGGGATGGTGCCAGGCTGGGATCAGGGGGAGCAGGAAGGCTGGTGCCAGGCTGGGGTAAGGGCTGTCTGGGGCTCAGCCTTATCTGTTCAATGGCATTAGAGTCCAGAGTGTGAGACAGATCACCAGCACTTGTGGATTTACACCCACTCCTGTAGATTACCCTCTTTCTGTTAGCCCAAGGGTTTCAGGTTGTCTGTAGAAAGCTTGGAGATTTTTCACTTGAAACTTTTTTTTCTCCTTTATTTTCTGCAACTTCAGCTTAACCGAGTGTGACCTCAGCAAATTCAAATGTTATTCTGGTGCTGTTTTGGCCAACTCATTTTAATTCCTTAGGAAATTAATTAAGTAGCTTCAGTCAAAAATGCTTGGTAATCTATTTTTGAAGTAGATGTTTGTGCTGTTGCTTGAGTATTGCCTCAGTTTTGCAAAGGTCCATAAGCTATGGGATTTGTAATTCCTATTCTATTTTCCCAGGGAAGCAATGCAGTGTGTCCTAAAAAGCTGTAGAGGATGCTGTGTAGTTTAATTACTCTATTTTAAAGCACAACCATGCCCTGTGAGAGTGTGAAATGAGGTTGTCAGTACTCTTGCCTTCGACTCTTTTCACATCAGTCATTTGTTTTCTGGTTGGCTGCCTGTGAACAGCTGAAAGAGAAGCTTTCACTTGTGCAGTTTAGTATCTATTGTGCCCCATTGTTTTGGTTTTTTCTAGGCTCGTGTTTAGCTGCGTGGTGAGCAATGTCTTGCTTTGGTTGCCAGGCCATCCAGGAGCCTGGACAATAATGGTTTGCCTTTGGAGCACACAGAAATAAAAAGTTATTTGAAATTCACATGTGTAGTGTTCAGGGTCTGTTATCAAGCTGCAGAGAGAATTTCAGGTTTTTTCAATGCATTTAATTGATTATTTTTTCTCCTGGTGAATGTGCACAGTTTGTATCTTTGTGCTTTTCCCAGCATTTTGCCAGTCCTCCTGATGAACCTCCCCCTGTCTGTGGAGCATGTTTCCCCGTGCTGCTGGAGCTGGCTGACCTCTATTTTAAATGTCAGGGGTGCTTCACCCCTGCCCTGCAGATTCCATCTGCCTTTTTTAACCCTTCCTTGTGACCCTGCTTGAAGCAGCACGGCTTTGGAGAGGCACTTGTGCCACCAGGGCTGTGCTTTACACCTCTGCAGTGACTGTTTTTCCCAGCTGTGGAACCACTGCCTCGTGCTCTTCTGCTGTGTGTGTAGGATCTGGGAAGTGCCTTGTCCAAACTGGGTGTCAGCAGACAGGCCGAGTTCCTTGATGGCCAGATTAATTCAGTGTTAGTTGGGTAACTGTGAGGAACAAATTGTAGATGTGTGCAACGTCCAGTTTGTGCACTTGCAGGTTCTCAGCTGTGGTGGTGGTGCAGATTTTGGGAAATCCTGGCTGAACAGGGGGATGTGTCTGGATAACAATCCAGCCTGCTGCAAAACACCCTGCCCACTGCTGGAGGGGGCTTAGGAACCTGGTCCAGTGCAAGGGGGTGGACTAGGGTGATCTCCAAGGTCCCTTCCACCCCAAACCATCCTGTGATTCCCATGGTTTTACTGTGCCTGTTTCCTGTGGGTGGGGAGGAAGGAAACGCTGCTTTGAAGTTTGGATTTTTGTCTGCCTTCCAGCAGCAAAGATGGGGAACTGGACTGTGTTATCTGCCCTGGAAAACCCTGTTCTGAGCTCTCTGCTCCTCAGGCAGAGGAGCTGGAAGGTGTCTTAATGACCAGACAACCAGATCACCATATCAGTGGCAGCAAGAGCTCCTGAATCTTTTCTTCATAAGGGTAATGTGGGAAGAATGTGAGAGGAATGAGTTACAGTGGAGGCCGGTGCACACACATTTTATGGGATGGGAGGGATTTGCTCTAGGGATTATTTAAAACCGACGAGTTCAGCTCCCGATTCCAAGCACTGAAGGGGGACCCTGATGTCCTTTTGCAGAACCAGAAGACGAAGGAGCAGATTGAGAGGCTGCTGCAGAACGGGGAGCACAAGGAGCTGCGGGCCCGCCTGTGCTGCCGCCTGTCCTTCGGCACGGCCGGGCTGCGCTCGGCCATGGGCGCCGGCTTCTGCTACATCAACGACCTCACCGTCATCCAGTCCACGCAGGTGAGCCGGGCAGGGCTCGGGGGCAGCGGGAACAGCAGCTGGAGCGGCGTCCTGCCGGGATCCTGCAGCGGGAGCGTGAACGGCTCTGGGCTCAGAGGAGATGAGGTGGCTGGGAGAGGCTTGGCCGGGCTGGAATTTGGTCAGTCTGTTACACAGCCCTGCAGCTGGGCATCTTAGGAGCTGCCACAAGGAGGACTTGCAGTATTTGCCCAAACCAAAAAAGCAAAGCCCCGACCAAACGAGTCTTTCCTTTTGTTTTTAGCACAAGCTGTGAATATGTATGGACTGAGTGTATTACATATACCTAAGCAGTTTGTTTGTGCCCACCTCTAGCATTCGCTGTTGGAAGTAGAATGAGCTGATATATATTGAACCCTTGTTCTTGGAAAATCAATAAGATGTTGTTTATGACAAAACTATTGAATTTTACCTATTCTGACAGATACTTTTTATAGAAATGGAGCTTCAGCTGTATGATGAAAGGTGTTTTATTACATGGTTTAGGAGGGCTTGGTAAAACCTCGCATTTAATACTGTGCACTTAGACTTTGTAGCTGGCTTTTCTTTGCAGGCTGATGCTCTAACCTCCCTCAGGACATGTGACTGAAATAATGCTTTCTGTTGGCCTAGGATGGAGGGATGTGCTTAGAACTTGGAACAATTTTAGCCTGTTTGACATTCTGTTGTCTGAGTTGTACAACTGGAGCCCACACTCTTGTGGAGAGGCAAAATTCCAGAGCTGTTTATGGAGGTTTGGTGTTGAAGTGTTGGTTTGAAGCCCAGCCTTCTCTCTGACAGTTTTGCTCTGCAGTATCTTCCTGGATCTAACAAAAAGCTTCCTTTAGGTGTCTGACCTGTAAACTGAACACATCCTGGAATGATGCTTCCTTCACTTCTGCCCCTCCTGATTCCTGAGGTGTGCCATCCTCCTTTGCCAGAAATGCTGTAATGGCATGAACAGGTCCAGGTGGACTCTGTGGATGCAGTGAGAGCAGACTGAGGAGAATGGGGAAAAGGGGGTTGAAAAGTCAGTGTTTTGTTGCCAGTGGTGGAGTTGTTAAAAGCAGCCGAGCTGCTTTGAACAAGCCCTCTTTTCTTGGAAGCAGAGGAGGTTTCTGGGAGTCGTTTCCCTGCTCATGGGTTTGGAGGTGCTGGCCCCTGCCTGCCCCCTTTGTGGGTCAGGCTGGTGGAGCGTGACCCAGCGTGGGTCTGCTGGCTCAGCCATTCTCCTGGCACAAAGGGAAAACCTCCCTTGTGCTCGGCAGGGAATGTGTAGGCAAGCTCAGTTTCATGGGAATTGCTGGTTTTTGAGAGTTACAGACCGGGGGTGTGTGCATCTGCTCCCTCTGCACAGCTGCTATTTTTAGTTGTTTATTAAAGCTGTGTATCGAGTTGGGAAAAGCAGCCTCTGGGAGGTGGATTGGAACTTGTTTCTGCAGTAAACTGCAGCAGATTTAATCTTTGTTTGAGCATTCTTGTTTCAGAAGCTGAGGGCAGGAACAATTCTGCTGAACCTGGTCTGAGCACGGGCAGCCCTGGCTCTCTGGATTTGCCCTTTTCTGGGACAGGAATAAATGGCCAGTCAAATAGCAGACTTGAGCGTAGTTAACACTTCCTTCAGTTAAAATAAGCTGTAGTGAAGTTGCACGTGTGTTCTGTGTCCCTCATCTGAACTGATTTTTCTTCATTTGATTTGATTATATCGATATTATGAAAAGTCACATCCAGGAAAGGTACAGGATATTCAGCAGTTGCTGTGGGCTGCTGAAAATTGCAGGTACATGAACTCCATGCAAAGTCCTGCTTCCCTGGCTTTTGTCCTACTTTGCTGCACGTCCAGGTGCTTTTATTACTGGGAAAGGAGCCTGTCACTGATCTCCACAGTGACAAAAGCAGCCACCTTTGCATCAAGGAGTTTCCTGCTGCTTAAAAAGCAAAGCTAAAGGTAAAAGATGAAGAAGGTAAATGCTGCACCTTCCAAAGCTGTTCCTACCTCTCTGGATTTCATCAACCAAAAATCTTTGTCTTATTCTTGATGCAGTCGCTCTTCCCTCACTTCTCTTTTGAACTTGAGCATAAGGGACTGGGCATGCTCTAGGTGTACACTTGTTCTGTTCCATGGATTTTGCACCAGGAAATCTTCTGAACCACGCAGTGGGAGAGGTAATTGTGATACTTCAGGCACATGAAGAGAATTTTGGCATAGATCTGAGGGACTGATACAGTCGTGTGCTGACACCTGCTAATGAGCCGTTAATTATCACCACTGGATGTCCCGGGGCCTCCTTTAGAAGTGGTAGAAATTTAATGGCAGTAGCAATTAGGGATACTACCAAAGCCTCAGTCTTGTTAAAGGGAAATAGAAATTCTTTGAACTGAGGAACTTTTTCAAGAGAGGACTTAACCCCAGAGGTGCTGGAATTTGCAGCTGCCCTTGGGGCACCTGGAAGAGGTTTCTGGGAGCTCAGGTAGGGGGTTTAGACAGTGGAGAGGCACTGCATTCACTTCCTCACCGGCATTTATTGGTTGACTTTTATTTCCTGCAGCTTTCATAGAGATGTTTGGATAGCAGGCAAGTCCAGTAGGACTGAGTTAACTTCAGCTCTGAAGTCTGGCTGAGCTTAAGGGACTGATTTTAAGCAAACTGCTCCAGAGCAGAAAGTAAAGACATTCCTGTTTTCCTTCGTACAAAATCTTAGCCTAGATAAGGGATCTGTTGTAAGAAATCTGCTGTTCGTGTCTTGAGTTATTTGGGTTGTTCAAGTCAAGCTAGAGAGTTTTTCCCATTCTTCTCTTTGCTCTTTGCAGCTGTGGATGAAAGTTCTTGGCAGGCTGTCAGGGCAGGGTGAGCTTTGTGTGTTTTGGGTTCAGTGTGAAGGTGACTTCAGCAGGTGATCCTGCCATGGCACAGCCTGCAGACCTGCCACACTGCTATAGCAGAAAGTTATATCTGTTTTAAGAATAAATCTATCCCTCGATGTCTGCAGCTGAGAGTGTTCTCCAAAGAGGTGCCAGTGTCCACCAGGTCAAGCTTTGGAGCACATCCTTGGACTTGTTCTCCAAGGCCTTTCCCAGCCTTAACAATCTGTGACTCTAAAGGGCTAAAACCATTTAAGAAAAGAGATCTTGGCTGGATTTCTGGGTAGGAGTCAGGCTGGCTTTCCACAGACCCTGTCAGATTCAGATAAAAACATCCTGAAGGATTGCACTAGATACTGGCTGGGGGGAAGATCTGTTTAATTCTGGTACAGAACACCCCCACTCCCATCAAGAGGCAACTTGCACCTCTGTGAGAGGCAGCATTTCTAGGATCAGCGTGCCTCTGCTAAGTTGACTGTACTGTGTTGTCTGTTGTGGGGAGCTGCAGCCTCTGGAAACTTCCATTAACAATAGTGCTTCCATCTTTTTATCAAAAACTGCTGATCCATCATGGGCTGTTTCCGTGGTGGATCTTCAGAGAGATTCTGGCTGGGAAGTGGATGGAGGTGAAACTGGAGTAAAAGCTGATCTTCCCACCCAGACCATTCCCTGATTTTTACGGCAAATTTAGGACTAACACTTTAGAAACAATGTTGAAAATGTCTGACTTGTACTGTGGGCAGAGAGAAGTCTAGGCTGGCACATCTTGTATTGCTTGACGGGTTGGACTTCCAAAATACGGATATTTCTCACTTCAGTCTCGAGAAGATGATTTGAATAAATGAAACACAGTATGGAAAATGAGTGTTTGCTTCTTGAGGGTTTGTTGTTGTCCTACTCACTTTTATTTCCCACAACAGTTTCTCTGGTTACTTGCTTTCTTTCAGTGAACACAGGGGGGATAAAAGCACTGCTGCTTTTGTGAATATTGTTCTTGATGTGTTTGAGCTGTCAGTCTTGCCTACCTTTGTGAAAGATCACCTTTAATGTTTGTGTGTGCTGCAGTCCAGCTAATTCTTCCTTTCTCCTTTTTTTTTTCCTCCAGGGGATCTACAAGTATCTTGAGAGGAACTTTTCAGACTTTAAGCAGAGAGGCTTTGTTGTTGGATATGATACACGAGGTCAGGTCACCAGCAACTGCAGCAGTAAGAAGTATGAGTATTGATTACATCTGCAAGACTAGAAATGAAATTGTGGCTTTAAATGCATTCTGTCCTATCAGCATTTCCTCTTTTCGTTTGTGATGAGCTGGGCACACACACCCTTTCCTCTCCCTTAGTCTGTTGAAGTAGCAACGAGGAGAGGCTGGGGCTAAATCCTTTGTGGTGCCAGTTTGCCAGCAAAGGAGGGGTGTAGGGCTGCTTGCTCCACCAGAGAATTTACAGATTAAATGCACAAGAACACTAGGCTTAATATGCCTGGAGACAAAATTGACTGTGAAGGTAAATCCAGAGCATTAACATCCAGCTGGAAAAGCCCAAATATCAGTGCACTTTTAGCACTGTCGTTCTCTGGTATTTCACACTTGATTTAAGCTTGCCTGGGGGAGAACAACTCCACCTGCAGCCTGCTGTAACCCAATGTATTTGCACTTTGAGGGGATTTTACCTGGAATGCTTAAAATGTAGATTTCCAGCAATGGCAAACTGTGCTCTTTGCAAGGAAAGGGGAGAACGCTGCTTCCTGAATTCTGTAAGGAATCTTAGTCTGTGTCATCGGGGAGCAAAACACATTGTGCTAATGGCATGCTGTGCAAAAAAGCCAACCCAGGAGCTAATTAGTATTTAGGTAAGGACAGGTTAATTATTGTAGTTATTGTTGTAACTAACAGTTCTTTTTTTATATAAAATTTTGTAGTATTTAAGGTTTTAGGGATGAGAAGTCCTTGGTATGTATAACAGAGCACAGAATCCAGTGACTGTCTTTCCTTTCTCCTGAATGCCTCTTCCCTGAGGATATGTGTGGCCCATTTTCCCCCAGGCTGTGTGGGTTAGGCACAGACTAAAAATGGGGAAGGGCAAGAGTGATGCTCTTTCAGCCACGCAAAGCCTGGGATTCAGACTTGATGGTAACACAGATGTTTCACGTGTCCAAGTAGCACCTCAGTTCCCCACTACGTGTTTCTCCTGTCCCCCTGGGATAATGCACCCTCACAGCAGTGCCAAAATCAAACTGAACTCCTCCAAAGGAGTGTTTCCAGTGGGAGCAGGGTGCTTTTCCAGTGTGGAATGTTAGTAGCTTCAGCTCCAAGCTGAGCTCTCAAACTCTTGCGGGTGGTTTCAGGTGACATTTGACAGGTGCTGTAGTGAAATTCTGATTCAGTGAAACTTGGGTTGCTGGTCATGGAGGGAAGAAAGTCAGTATTAATGCTTGTCTGTGAGAACAAGGAGAGCTTACACCATTTAATATCTCATCTATTTTGACTCTGAGACTTCCCTTTATCTCCTGAGCTGTGAGTACCTGAGTGCAAAAGAACTTTGATACCAGTTACTTGGAAGAGAATGAGCTTCCCTGGTGCTTGAAAGGACAAGTTTATAATAAAGCAAGATTTAGAACTGTGGGCACTGTTCCTGTTTCTAAACATTCTGGAGTGAGGGGTGCTGCTTTGCAGAAATATATTTTAGGAATGGATCTGCTTCCTGTGAAGCTCCTGAGCAGGGCTGGCAAACAAGCTTTGTGGGGGATACCAAATCCTTTTCCAAACCCGCTCTTGTGGACATCTGCTACTTCAAACTTTGTGGGAAGTTGTTTCTGTCCTTGAGCAAAGGATGAGTGTTCTGCCAGCAGGTTCTCTATCTTTGTGTGGGATATCTGCTTTGTTTGGGTGAGGGACTGAAGTGCCTTGCACTGTCCAGGCAGCAGCTGAAAGGGCTGGCTCAGATTCTGCAGCCTGAAAACTCTTACCCTGACTGTGCAATTTGTAGGACACCACTCTGAGCATAAGCCAAAAAGCTTATGTAGAATGCTTTAGGAAACAAGTGCCTGGAGGTGACAGGAATTCCATCTGGCTGTTGGGCTGCCCTGGGGAGTTGGAGTGACTGAATACTTTCTTTTTCCTGTTGATAGGCTTGCAAAGCTCACTGCAGCAGTCCTGCTGGCAAAAGATGTCCTCGTGTACTTCTTCTCCACTTATGTCCCTACCCCCTTTGTGGTGAGTCACCTTCTTGTCCATATTGTTGGACCACACAGTTAAGGGAGTGTTTGAACTTACTGAGAAGGAGAACTAGAAGTTTTCTTAAATTCTGTTATTTAACAAAACTGGAGGCTGCTTGGTATGCTTGGCTCTTCAAGGAGGCTGTAACGAGGCTGCCGAATTCCTCAGTGCCTCTGCTTTTAATATGTCAAAAATAGACTCTTCTAGTCACAGCAGCTTTTCCTTGCATGGTTTTAAATCCTTGCTTGTATTCCATAAGCTCTTCTAACATGCTGTGTATTCTGTGGATCTTGGTTTGAGGGGAGGACTGGAGTGCCTGGAGTACCTGTAATTTGTTTTTCAACAAGCCTTCTTGCGAATTCCTTTGCTCTGTTTCAGCCTGTTTCCCAGTGCTCCTGTAATGCGAGTGTGGGCTTTCTTTAGCTGACCAGTTAACGATGGCATTTCTGTAATTGATAAAAAGAATGTTTTTATGGAGAGGAATTAGAACCAGCTTTCTGCTGCTGGCTGCAGGAGCCAGTGCAGAGTGTCTGTGTGTGTAGTTTGCAGAGAAGCTACAGGGTTACAAGCCCCTCTGTGGGATGGTGTTGCCAAGGTGTCCCGGTGGTGCAGTGTTGGTCTCTGTGTTCCTTTGCAGCCCTACGCCGTGCAGCAGCTGGGGGCTGTGGCTGGGGTGATGATCACAGCGTCCCACAACCGCAAGGAGGACAATGGCTACAAGGTGAGTCCTCAGCCGTGGCCTGGCACAGCCCTGCCAGCTGCCTGCAGCATTCCCTGCCCGTGCTTTGGGTGGCACAGCCCTGCCAGCTGCCTGCAGCATTCCCTGCAGCATTCCCTGCCTGTGCTGTGTGTGGCACAGCCCTGCGGGCTGCCTGCAGCATTCCCTGCAGCATTCCCTGCCTGTGCTGTGGGTGGCACAGCCCTGCCAGCTGCCTCCAGCATTCCCTGCCCGTGCTTGGCCTGTCGTGGGACTGCAGAGTGGCTTATGCTGGAAAAGGCCTTAAAACTCATCCGGTCCCACCCCCTGCCATGGCAGGGACACCTCCCACTATCCCAGGTTGCTCCAAGCCCCGTCAAGCCTGGCTTTGGAACCCTCTGGGATGGGACAACCTGTGCCAGGGCCTCCCCACCCTCAAGGTGAAAAAGCTTTTTTTTTGTGTGTGTCCATTAGAAGGACAAGTTATGGAAAGTGATTGATCTTTCTATAACCTGACATGCTGGTCTGTGATAGGAACATAAGACCACATAGTTTGTGTATCTTGAGCATAAATCTGTAGTGACGTTCCATAGAATCTAATTAGCAGCTGAAGAAATCCTCCAGCAATTTGTGTGCTCACTGCTGAGGTTTAAAACTCAGTTTAAAACTAAGCCAGAACTGAGGGGAATTCATGCATACAGTAGGGGACTGGGCTGAGGATGGCAATGATTTAAGAGTGCATTAATACAACACAGTAGCATCATGTTTTTCCTTGGTTTTTTGGGCATTGAAGAGGGGTGGGTGACTTCACTTTGAAATCTTGGGACAATAAAACCATCCACGATAGCAAGTGCAGTGTTTTAACTGAGTATTTTTTTCCTCACCTGTATAATAACCTGAACTAAACCCTCAGCTATAGCTGAGCATTCTAGATGCCCTGTGGCCGGTCAGTGAGTGATGGCAATGTGAGGAAGGGCAGTCCTGCCATGCCCAATCATCTTGGGGGTGATTGGACTGCACTTGTCTTCCTTGGAACAAGTTGTAAAGTTCTTCACCAGCCTTTGTTTCTGCTTAGCTGGAGCAATGAGTAAGGAAAGAATTTCCCAGGTGCTTCATTTGTCAAACTGCATGTTTGTCTTGATGCACAGCAGTTTACTTTTGCCAGGATGCTGGTTTGTTTCCTAGTCTTTCCTAAGAGGTGTTTCATCTTTCACAATTTCCTGTGTGAATTTCAGGAGCTTCTGAAGGTTTTGGACAGTTTTAACTGAAGGTGACAAACCCAGAGGACACTGATGAGAAACCAGAGGCAGTGCAGATTGTCTGAGCAGAGTCTGCACTGTGAGCTCAGCCATGCTATTGGCAACAGACTGTGGGAAAAGTGGCCTCTAAGTCTTTAACAAAGACTTTTTTATAGTTGGGGGTTAGATATGGTGTTTCCAGCTGAGAGATTACAGTTGTTCAGCTGTGGAAAAACACGGACCTTGGCACGCTGCTTATCTGTTTTGCTTTGGATTCAAAAACAAGTTGTACTCCTTTTTCAAAAGGAATGCCAGCCTTGGAGAAGGTGATATTTTTCTACTGTTACAGTTTGCCCAGCACTCCCAGATACAAGTGCCTGGTTTTGGTTTCTCACATCCTGGTGTTTCAGCTGTAATAGTTAAATACCAGCTTTTGTGAAAACAAGTTGTGTTTCTGTGTAAGCTCCATTTGTCACAACTGCAGTCGTGAACTCAGAGGTTCATGTTGAATGATTCCAAATGTCTTGAGAATCACCCAGTCAGATGTGGACTTCTCTGTATGACTTAGGCAGAAAGTGGGTGGAATCCTATAGCTAAAAGAATTTACCACGTTAATAATATTTGTAAATAAACTGTCTCTTGTTTTCCTTCAACTTTGACCAGGTTTACTGGGAAAACGGAGCACAGATCACCTCTCCTCATGATAAGGAAATTATAAAATGTATAGAAGAGTGTGTTGAACCGTGGAATGGCTCCTGGAATGAGAATCTGGTAGACACCAGTCCCCTCAGTCAGGACCCTCTGAAGAAGATTTGTGACAGCTACATGGAGGATCTGACAAAGATCTGCTATCACAGGTATTGTACAAAGCAAAACGTACCTAGGTCATGTTTTTAGGTGAGCTGTGGGTTGCATGTGGTAAAACTGACTGCAGACACAGACCTCACTGTGTTCTCTGAGGTGTCATTAAATCCAGGGGTTGTCATCCTTAGGATTGAACCATTTAGTGGAGAATAAACCAGCTGCCTCTGGGAGTTAAGCTGCTGTGAAGCACCCCAGTGGAAACCACTTAATGCAAGTGAATATGCTCCAAGGGTTCTGAATAAAATGCAGAAATTCAGAGTGAAAGTGAGGTGCACATGCATAAAATAGACTCAGTCTAAAGGTTAGGTGGGGCAGAAGGTAAGAGTAAAAGGAGGGGGATGGATGACATGAAGCAGATCTGAAACAACACTTTAAGGTGATGGAAGAGCTTGAGTTTGATGTGGAAACCAACGGTTTATTCTTGGGAGACTTTGGTCTGTTTCAGCAGAAGGTAAATACTTCGTTTTCCAGGAGAAGAAGCTTTAACCCAGCGATTTCTAGTGCAAAATAAGCACTTTCCCTCATTCCTTTGAAATTAATGCAGAAATCAGCAGAACAGTACACAGGGGAGCTGCAGTTTAGTTTGCTTCCTCTTGTGAAAATATTCTTGTTGAATAGCTGAAATCTTACTGAGGTTCTGTTTCCTCCTCAGGGAGCTGAACATGCAGAGCAGTTTGAAGTTTGTCCACACCTCTTTCCATGGAGTTGGACATGACTATGTGCAGCTGGCTTTCAAAGCCTTTGGATTTCAGCCCCCCATTCCAGTCCCGGAACAAAAAGATCCAGATCCAGACTTCTCTACTGTCAAGTGCCCAAATCCTGAAGAAGGAGAATCTGTGCTGGTATTTTGGCTTCTAATTCGTCAGATTTCTGTGGGGGAAAAAACAAACTGAGGAAGAGAACAGGGAGGGTCTGCTTTGGGGATTTTTCTTTCACTGGGCATTAGGTGTAAGTAGGAAGGGTGTGGGTTTATTTACTCTTATGTTCTGGGGTTTTGTCCCCTCCTTCTCCCACCAGGAGCTGTCACTGAGGCTTGCAGAGAAAGAAGATGCAAAAGTAGTAGTAGCCACTGATCCAGATGCAGATCGACTGGCAGTGGCAGAGCAGCAGGAAAAGTAAGTGATGGGGCCCTTCTTTGTGTCTTCCTGCAGAAAAGGTGGTGAGAGTCACAATGTCCCCATATGGCTGCCAGGCACAGGCCTTCAATCCACTCTTTTCTTTAGGTATATGGATATTTTTCCTTCTAGCTTTATCCTTTGGTATAGCTCCAAATGCATTTTAAATCAGTTCACTCAGCAAAGAGTAGATTAAATGCTTAGTTGTGTAATAGTAAATGGCTAAATAAAACTCAGCTGAAAACCGAGTGGCTACTAAAGACAGGAAGACTTTGTTGTTTACTGTGTTTTCATTCATATTAGCAAACCTTCCTTGGCAGTTGCCATGGGCTTTTTTGGTGGGGTGGTTTCTTTGGTTTTCTCTTTTTTTTAAATACATTTTTCATTTTAATCCTTTGTTTTCCCCTGCCTGCTTGTGTTGAATAGAAATTATTTTTCTCCCACTAGCAGGCCCCAGTTCTGATGGTTGTGTAAGTAAAAGCTGTGCAGGCCCTGCCTGACTGCAGTGTACGGGTTGCATAGGCTGCCCTGTATGGGTCAGTTCTAGACTGCTCTCCTGCTGCTGGGTAGGCAAAGGCCTGAGCTGTGCTAGAGCTGCCAGTGGGGACACCCTCACCTCTCCCAGGAGTGTCTTTCCTTGCTGGGAGAGCACTCTGGGCTCCTAAATCCTTGAGGTGTGACAAGTGTGGAGTCCTGTCGGTGCGTGGCTTTGCCTAGAGCAGCGTGTCAGTGCTGTGCTCACATCCCAGTGTTCAGTGACAGTGGAATTCCTCTCCTGGTGCTCAGTGACAGTGGAATTCCTGTCCCCCAGCCCTCACCTTGCCTCTCCCTGCAGTGGCAGCTGGAAGGTGTTCACGGGCAATGAGCTGGCAGCCTTGTTTGGCTGGTGGATGTTTTCCCGCTGGAAGGAGAACTGCTCCCAAGATGCCGACGTGAGGAATGTTTACATGCTGGCAACCACGGTCTCCTCCAAGATTTTGAGGGCAATTGCACTTAAAGAGGGATTTCACTTCGAGGTGAGTGTGGGTTGTGTGCTGTTGTCTCCATCCAAAGCCCCGCTGGTGACCTCACGGAATGGAAAGTGGGCAGGGGGCTTCCAGGCTTCTGGCTGGGAGTTTTGAGGGATTCCAGCTCACAGAGAGTGTTCTTTCACCCAGTCAAGCCTGATTTCAATCTTCAATCTCCTCAGTGCTCTTGGACAGGGAGATCAGTGTGGGCAAAGCTCAGTGACACCAATTAACCCCTGAATTCCAGATAACAGGAATACCTGTAGCTGTGGTTATCTCCCCAGAGAGAAATTCTTCTGTGTGAGAGAAGGGAGGTGTGTGCAACCTGAGTGTTCACTGTGGTGTTGGTGGGTTTGTCAATGAGCACTTGGAGGTTACACAGGGGCCTTTCAGATGTTCAGATGCCCCGTGCCAGGGGGGTTTGAGGCAGGGACAGGCAGAGGAACTCTTGTGCTCAGATCTTTAATGCAGCCTTGCTAAGAATGTGCTAAAAAAGAAACTGGGTGTTCAGTGACTGACTGCTTAGCTCCTGCATCCAAATTAAATCTGATTTCTGTTGGATGTTAGCCAGAAGAGAGGTAAATGCCCAAAATCATAGCACAAACATAGAAAGGGTTTATCCATATCTTAATTAAATCCATGTGCAGTAGGAATAAATATTTTTCCAAACAATGAGGAATTTAAAATTGGAAGCAACTCTGAAAACTATTTAGAGTGACTGGCCAGATAAGCCTAATCAGGGTAAATGTCAGTTCCTTGTAGTGGATTTGGTTCTCTCTCTAAATGCTGGTTTGTTTGTTTTTTTAATTGGAAAAGGGCTGAAAGAAAAAGAGAAGCTGGGAATTTACAGAACCTCTTGGCCTTCTCTAAACCTCCCCCTCCTTTTTATTTGTAACTTCCTTCTCTCCAGGAAAAACTGTTTCTAAGCCTCTGAGTGCCTTTGCATGATTTATGTAAAGAAACTCCAGAGCAGTGCTCTCCCCTCCCAGCACCTAAAAGTGTTGCTTTTATATTTCTGTAGCTTTTCCTCCTGAGTAGCTGTGTCTCATCTCATGAGCAGCACCGATGATGTGATGTGATCTCGGAGCACCACGTTCCCTGACACACTTTCTCCTTGCTTTGATACTTGTGTCCTAGTTCAGTATCCACTGGGAAAATGCTATCCAGTGGCTCTTCGCCTTGGACTCATCGCCCTAGCTGAAGATACGACTTGTATGATGCGTCTTTACTGTCCCTATTCTGCTTGTCAATTAATTAGATTTAACTTCAAGGAAATAACTTCAAAAAAATTAGAAAAACATCCTTAAGCTTTAGTGTTTTGACTCTGCAGCAGTCTTTCCTGTTGACCCTAAAATTCAAAATATGCAGTTGCATTTTTTCTTTGGGTTTTTTTTTTCAGTTTGAAGTGAAGGCAACAGTGGCTATAATTTTTTTCTTTGAATTGAAAATATGTATTTTAAGCACTCTTTCTTTCCCTTCCTGTTTTAGGAAACACTCCCTGGTTTTAAATGGATTGGAAGCAGAGTAAAAAATCTCCTAGATAACGGAAAAGAAGTTCTCTTTGCATTTGAGGAGTCTATTGGTATGAGTGCTGATATCCCTTTAAACTGTTGAGCACTGAGGGGGGAATGTGAGTAGAAAGGACTGATCTTAGTTATGAAATAAAACACACAGAAAGTATCTTTTAAGTAATTTTTAGCCTAGTAGATAATGGCATTGGTATTTTGCTCTCATCAAATTGACTTGCCAACTCCCATAATTAATTATCTGACTTGCTGATTCTGGTGTTGTGCTTATCTTTCCAGCCCTGTAACCCCCAGGTTAATTAGATTTCTCCTGCATGTGCAGCAATAAAGCAGCTTCCATGTACTGGCCAATTTTCCTCTACAGGATCAAAGGTTAAAACTTCAGTCAAGTAAATCAGTGTGATAATCTGTTGGGTTGTTTTTCCACAATCCCTTTTTCCTTCCTAGGCTTCATGTGTGGCACCTCAGTGCTGGATAAGGATGGAGTGAGTGCAGCTGTGGTCATTGCTGAAATGGCAACTTACCTGCAGGGCCAGAGCCTGACCCTGGCACAGAAACTCGTTGACATTTATGAAATGTGAGTGGTGTTCTTCATCAGAATGTTCTACCCCACTGTTTTAGAGCTGGGAATAATCTAAGGAATATTTATCTAAATATGAACACATATATAAGTAAATGTTTGTGTCCCTCAGATGTTTTCTCGTTGTAGGTTGTTGTGAGGTTTTTTGAGGTAGGATGGATTACAGCCCATCACTAGTGCAGATATCACCAGGGGCTCCAGGGGGGCTGGAGAGGGGTTTGGGACAGGACACAGGGAATGGCTTCCCACTGCCGTGATTCTTCTGTAACAGAGCAGAGGTGGAAGGAACGGCTGTGGACACAATCCCAGCAATAAAACAAGGGCTGTGTTTGTCAGTATTCAGCCTTGCACTGAGACCTTCTGGGTACCAAATGTGCCAAAACCTTCTGAATCTTAAAACTGAGAACATGAATCTGCTTGTAGGTATGGCTATCACATATCCAAGACTTCCTATTTCCTGTGCTATGATCCTCCCACTATCAAAAGGATATTTGAGAGACTCCGGAACTTCGATGACCCTCAGTCTTACCCCAAATGCTGTGGGGTTTACAACATCTTACATGTCCGAGACGTCACCACGGGCTATGACAGCAGCCAGCTGAACAAGAAGTCGGTGAGTACAAAGTGTCTTTGCAGAGGAGTGCTGGAGGAGCTGAGAGGGAAACGCACCGGGAGAGAGGCAGGTGTGGAATGCGGTCAGTGTCCTTTGTTGGCTCACTGAGCCCGATGCTCCTGCAGCTCCCCGGCTTCCAGGTGCTGCTGCCGTGGCTGTAAGGGGCTGCTGTTGTTTTGTAGGTGCTGCCAGTGAGCAAGAGCAGCCAGATGATCACGTTCACCTTCCAGAACGGCTGCGTGGCCACGCTGCGCACCAGCGGCACCGAGCCCAAGATCAAGTACTACGCCGAGATGTGTGCACTGCCCGGGCACAGGTCAGTGCCCCAGCCCTCTGCCTGCCCCCAGCAGGCACACACTGACAGTGGGCTGCTTGAACAAACCCCCTTCCCCACGTACTGAGAGTCAAACAGTGGTCAGGTGACAAAATCACAGAGTTATTTAGCCTAGGAAAGCTCTGAGATCACAGAGTCCAACCTGTGACCAGCCCTCACCTCGTCAACACGACCAGGGCACTGAGTGTGGAATCCAGGCTCTCCTTTCTCTTGGGTTGTGCTGCTGCTGGTGAGTGTGTTTGCAGCCAGGTGGGTTCCCACTGCCTCTGGGGATCTGCTGTGTTACTCTGAGCTGCCAGAGAGGAATTAGTTGTTATTCACCTGGGTTGAGCTTCTTCCCGTTTAAAAGAGGGGGGAAGACTCAGGGTGTGTTTACACCACAGAAACTTCTTGTGCTATGGGAATCATGGAGAGGTTTGTGTTGGAAGGGACCTTAAAAACCATCTCATTCCAGCCCTCTGGGCAGCCTGTGCCAGGGCCTCACTTACCTGGTTATTGCAGTATTAATTGAAATTAGTTAAAGAAGAAAAAAGCCACTAGAGGGCTCTGGGCACCACCTTTAAAATTCCCTTCCCACCCAAACTATTCTGTGATTCCACGACAATCCCCGCTGAACATGAGCTTGTTAAAACAGGCAGTTTGGAGTCTACACCTGGAGGGGTAGGAAACCCAGCAGAGCAAGTCCATCCTCCATCCAGACTGTGCTGTGTATTTATGTTTGGGCACTTCCCAGCCCTCTGACCTGGCCCTGTTCTTCCCTGCAGTGACAGAAGTGTGCTGGAAGAAGAGCTCCAGAAGCTGATTGAGGCTTTGATCGAGAATTTCCTGGAGCCTGCCAAGAACGGGCTGACCTGGCGCTCTGCCTAGAGCCCCGGAGGCACCGTGGAACAAAGGACCCAGGAGCAGAACCAGTCTCATCCTTGTGTGTGTGTGTTTGAAACAGCTGCATTCTTTTTCTGTCAAGAAGAAGCGTTCTTTTGTCATGCTTTTGACCGAACTGGGACAAGGAGAGAAAAGGGTCGAGAAAGGGTAGAATTTGTTGTTGCAGTTTTCAGTCCTTTTTGACCAAAAGTTTAATTAACCCGCACCAATGCAAATGAACTGCCCTAGCACCTTTGAGGCAGCTGAGCTTAGCTGCTACATCTTGTCTTAAGCTCAGTTCAGGTACCTAAACACCTCTTTTTTGTGTGTGGAAAGGTTTTTAAAGTTTTAAAGGAGTGATCGCTCCAAACTGACAACAAAGGCTGCTTCTTCCCCGCAGCTCTCTGAGACCTTCCCTACAGGTCTGCACTTCCTAAAGCATCGGAGCAGAGCTCAGCATTTCTTGTTTAGGCAAATTGTTGACATTTTTCAGCTACTTAAGAATTCTTTTGTTGATAAAGGCGTTCTTGGGCATTGTAGCTTTCCTCTGTGTATCTCAAAATAATTGGCAGTGAAACAATAGTCGCAACAGCTGCAGCTTGGGATTGGAATTGCCTGGTGCCTTTCCAAGGCTTCCAAAAGAGCAGGAACTTGGTCATTCCTTAGTGAAATCGCCCCTTCTGACTACCATAGGCTGTGTAGCTTCTTTTTGTCCCACATCTCTGAAGGGTCTTAAGCTTTCTTGGTTTTCTGTAGTCATTACTCTGACAAATCAGTCAGTGATTTCTTTGTTTTTGCTGGCCTGAATTTATATTGTCTGTGTATTTAAAAAAACAAAAACAAAAGGAAGAAAGTGGAGATGAGGGGCTGGCACAGTTACTAAATTGTGATTTTTTTGAAATTAATTTTTTATGTCCTGTTGGGTGTTTTCTGTTAGAATAGCACTTTGCAAATTCTGTTATTCTTTATCTTTAAGGGCATATTTTTACCAGCCTCTCTCATTTGTTTTCTCCCTTTGCTCAAGTAGCAAGTGAGACTGCTAATCACATTTTCCAAAAAAAACCCACCCGAACCAATACTCAAGTTCTCCTTGTGGTTATATTGGGTTTTGGGTAGTAAAGGCTGTATTTTGGCTCAGAAGCTCCCTGCTGTCGCTGACAGTGAGCAAAGAGGAGCAGCAGCAGTTCAGTGCTGGCTTTTATCTGTGTTGGAGATGATGGGAGAAGACCTCAGGGTGCTCTGGAGTTCAAGCTGCTGTTTTGCCACTGTTGTTGCCTCTCCAAATTCATCCTCCCTCTGGTGATGCCCTTGCAGCTGGATGCCATAGAATGGCACAGGGTAGGTTTGTGTGTGTTTTCTCTCCATGGCTTCAGAGAGCCCTGAGGTTTGGGGGTTTCCTGCTGCCAGCAGCTTTGCACTATATCCATGGAGAAGTATTTCAGTGTCTATGAATGTACGTGTACTGGAGAAGGTCTGTGTTGCACAAATTCTGACCTGTCACTGCTATTTATTTATTTTTTTTATTTTGAGAGAAACTATCTCCACATTGTTCTGCCATTGAGTGAAATGTATCTAATGCCAAAAGCTTGGGGTTTTTTACCTTGATCGTACATTTGACTGACGTGGTGGGGAAAGCAGGTAAACCCAGTTAGACTCAGAGGATGCTTTTGTTGTTGTCCGTGCTGGGTGGGGCTGGGAAGGCGTCTGTGACTGCTGCTTTGCCTTCAGCTCTCCCAAAAGGGGTGCACATCTGGATCCCCACTGCACTGAGCCTGAAGGAGCTCTTGCCATTCCTTCAGTTGGCAGCAGATTAAACCCTGAGGCGTGGAGGATTTTGTTCTCTAAGCAGTAAATAGAACAAGTGACTCGGGACATAATTTTGAACAAACACTGTAAAAAGCATAGTGTGTGTGTGTGATGAGCCCAGCTGGGTGTTACTGTAGCAGTCCAGTCTTGTGAGTGATGGTTGTGCTCCTACAAGGAGCAGGAAGCTGCAGCTTCCCGGAGATCTGCTTTGTGTCAGTAGGCAGTGCTGGAAATGGAGAAAGTGTTTTCAAAGGAGCGTTGTTAGAAGCTGGTCGCTGTTCATTGTCGAAGTCTGTTTAATTGAAGAACAAAAGCCAGCTGTGGGGTGTGAAGTGTCTGGGGTTTTGCCCGTGGGTAGGTTGGACAGTGAGCTGTAGCTGTAGTGATGCTTTTGGGAGGACAGCAGCAGGCACAAGGTGTTGAATGTACTTTCAGGGTAGAATAACTGTTTGCTGTTTTGAAACTGCTGCTACTGTTGTTTTCCTACTGTATTGGAACTGTTTGATATATTTATACTGTTCCATTTGTGGAACTCCTTTGTCTCCTCCCTCTGATCTCGCATCCCTCACTCCTGTTACTGTGAAGGACTGGAATTCTCCTTTCCTTGCCCCGTGACTTTGTTATGCATCGTGTTAGAGTTTCCTTGGTTTGTGCACAGCCTTCCTTGAGCTGTCAGCTGTTCTTTCCCACCTCTCAGACGAGAACAAAGGCTTTTCTCACTCGAGTAGAAAGCAGATCACAGATCAAAGGGCGCTGTGGATGTTGTTTCCGAGGTGCTTCCAGGTAAAACCGGCCTTTTCCAAGGCTGGACAGTGGCTAAGGCTGCGGTCACACAGGCACTGTGTTGGGTTTGGTGTTTGATAGAGTCCCCAGGGCTTGGGTTTGTCCCTTGGCTGAGACAGGTTTAATCTCTGTGGTGACATCGTGTTTCCGTGGGCCTGGGACAGGAGGGGGCTTTGCCAGGCAAGGCTTTCCAAGGTCAGGGCTTTGCCAGGCAAGGCTGAATGTCTGTGGGGCAGAGCTCGTAGCTGGGTTTCTGACTGAGGTTGTGATAGAGCACCCAGGGTGTGGATTAAATATTTCAAGTGCTGCCCACGTCTCTCGTGCAGCCCCTGCGAGGGTGTGTGAGGGAACTGCACACTCTGGTGTGCAGAGGAGGAGGAATGTGTGTCCCAGGGAGCGCTGGGCTGCAGCTGGGGCCCAGAGGAGCAGTGTAGCCCCAAGCTGTGTTGGGCTGCTGGGGCAGCTCCACTTCCTTGGTCCCCAGCGGGATGTGACCCCAAGGAGCTGGGCTTGCCTTGGGCTGCAGGAGACCTGGGCTCTCACCTGAGGAGCTCTGCTCCTTCCCCTCCTTTGAAATACCCATCCCCTCCCTCTGAGGAGGGCAGACACACGCTGGTGCTGTCATGGGGACATCAATAAGTGAGGAGGGCACGCCCTCTGGGGTTTCAGCTCTCTTGGTGAGTTGCCCATTGCTGCCCGGGGCTCCCTTCCCTGCCCAGCCTGCTCCCACGCTCTGGTGGTTGGTTACCTGCATGCTGACATCCCTGCTGCTGCTCCCTGGTCCTGCTGTGCTCAGGCAGCACTCTGGGTGCCCTCCCTGCCGGCCTCCTGAGGGTTTTGGGGATTCCAGCTCCCATTTCCTTACAGGAACTGTGTTTGTGGCACCACGGTGGAAGGCAGGAGGGGAAGGATGGGTTCTGCCCCTTGGGCAGGGTGGGATGTGTGTGCTGCTTTAGGAAGCACCTGGGTGGTCTCTAATTTTAAAACTGATACTGTTATCACTTTGTTTTGTCTTCCCACCCCCTTTTTGTCCTCTCCCAACTGAGAGGGGGCTCCTTGCAGGGTGACACTGGGGTGGTGACAGTCCAGCTCCATTCCCTCTGCTCAAGAACGGCTTTGTACAAGCTGATTGAAGTATCTCAAGTTGCATCGTTCTCCTTGCCTGGAACCTTGGGGAGTTCTGCATCTGTACTCCTGTTTACCCACTGTCTGTTCTGTAAAACTAGGGTGTATTACAAATGCAGAGTAAGAATTTGCACTTTTCTGAAGAGTTTCTGTGTACTGCTATGTGGATGTAGCTGAATGAAGTGTTACCAGTAATAAAATATTCCCTTCGTAGTCTCAGTCTGGGTTTCTTTGTCTTCTTTAGACAAACACTCCTGCCCTGGAAGCTGGGCTTGGGGGAACATCCATGTGCCACTTGGATAAGGCCTGGGGACACGGTGCCGGGCTGCAGTTGCAGCATCCATCACGGGATGTCAGCACCAGTCTGTGCAGAGGGATGGAGCCCCGGGGGTGCCCGTGTGTCCCCCTCGGTGTGGGGGACAGCCAAGGGCCAGGCAGGAGCCCTGGCACATCAGGGCTGGGGCACACTGCAGCAGGGAGAGGGTGGAGCCCAGGAGTGGCATCTGCTGTCCCTGTCCCTCTGAACACGGACATTTCTTCCAGGAGCAGCAGAAGGGGCTGGTGGGAGCAGTGTGGGGGACCAGAGCATCTCCTGGAGGCTCCAGGACACCAGGACCTGGGACAAACCGAACAGTCCTGACTGAAATCCATGGAAAAACGAGTTT